>JAAGNO010027703.1:33564-56546 GCA_033439905.1 Ceryle rudis
AAAAAAAAGTTTCTGCATTTGCAGTTCCAACAGGAAACCAAAATTGATCATTTTCCCTTGAGTAGGGGATTGGTTGAAGTTTCATTTCCCCTATAAGCATAGACAGGGCATAAAAAAACCCCTTACCACAAAAATTATTGAGGTCTGGAAAAAACACTTCACTGAAAAAGCTAAAGGTCTCGACCTTTTTGGTTATCAAAGACAAGCTGGTTTTAACTTGCCTTAAATATCCTGAGTGACTGGCCCAAGTGCCATGGACTGAGAAGGTGGGAATTTGAAATGTTTGGTTATTTTGCTTATACATGTGACTTCGAAAGCAATGTATCCATATTTTGATATTTCTTTCAATACTACTGATTCCCATTGAAAGTATTTTGTTGCAGACCAAAAGGTTTCCATTTTTTTCCAATTAGGAAAAAATAATTGAATAATTGCAATGCAGTGCTCCTGCTTTACTGGCCAGCTGAGTTGCTGTAAACTGTATAATTCCCAGCGTTCTGGAGAGCATGGAACTTGTCAAAATAGCTGCCCTATCTGTTGCACTGTGATAAGAGACATCTCAGATCCCAGTTCCACTTCATACTGCCTGTGGTCTTGCCAGTTTCCAGCCAAATCACAGCCAACTTTCACACCATCTCCCCGTGCTTGGGATGAACTGAACCAGTTCAGAGTTGGGTCAATTTATTAATGCAACAAAAACCTCCTAACCAAGAATACTGTAGTGTCTGTGGTTGAGGGAGCAGGGCAGGAGTACTCCCTTCAGCTGGAGGAATCTTTGGTCTGACTTGTTAAAATGTCCTTTTTCTGGAAAAGTTGTGAGAAGCAGAATGAGTGGCAATTGCCATTCACTTGGTACACTAGCATGGGAATAGATCGGGCACACAGAGGGCTAAGGCAACTCCCAGGCTGATTCTGTGAGGTATTGAGTTTTCCTTCCAAAGAAGCTGCCCGGTGCTCTTGTGTTCCCTGTAAGCAGCCTGGATGGAGCAATGGGAAGGGTTCAGGACTGGACCGTTAAAGAGTTAAATGCACAGAAGTACTAATCAGTGAATATTTAGGTCAGGGAGGATTGAGGCTGGAGAAAGAGTGAACATTACTGACAGCTGGTGGGTTTTATGCCAGTAATAGAGAAACTGGAGAATATCTTCCAGCTGGTATTAACACTAGATTTTAAGTTTTCAATTGTACTTTCTGTTGTTGTGTTCTTAGTTGCATTTCTGTTGCTTTGCAAGAGCTGAGGTGTGCAATGGGTATTTAAATGGACTGCAGAGAACCATTACTTGTGTCTTTCATCATGTCCTACAGCCCTAGTCAGAGTAGACTTCCTAAAAATAGATGCTTTGAAGATTAAATACAGGCAATTTGTTGTCTTTTCTGAGGCAGTGCTTGCAACAAAATTTAGCGTCTTACTGATTTTTGTAGGGCTCTTACCCATAAACCACTTCTCAACCATATAGGTAGTCCTGGCTTTGAAAACCGGGTGAGTGTTTGCACTCTGCGTGTTGTAACTGTAGTCCTTTGAGCAGTCTCCTTGAAATCCATGAGATTACTCATGTGTCTTTCCAAGTCTACATTCAGGCTTGAAAAACTAACTTAGCATCCTGGGTAAGGTCTGCAAGAGTCAGGTCTGATGGGTTGTGTCCTTTCTCTGCCCCAGGCCAGATGCACCCTAGAAGGTTGATCCGACCATGCTTGCCAGTAGCTGTAGACCATGCTTGCCAGTAGCTGTAACTGTATGAAGCGGTTCTCTTTCATCCAAGCACGGTCATGCTAATATGGCTGGAACAGAAAAGAAGTTGGATTAACACAGAATTGTTAATAGTGTAGTGAGAAGAGCTGGGTGTTACTGTTTTGGAGAAGGATCCACTGAATATAGCTTACGGAACGTGTTATTTTAATAGGATTTTTATGGTTAGTGACTCTGTTTACATGGGAAAAGCAGGGTGGGAGTAAGAAAGAGACGCTGAAACACGTGCTGCTTTAGCAAAAAAAAAAGTGACCATGTTTCCAAAAGGGTAAGGTTCAGTTGAGGAAATAGGTTTATTTCATGCCTTTGGTCATGGTGCCAGAATTTGTGAATTGTCACTCAGTGAAAATAACTCTCAGTACTTTGTTTATTTTTTTTCTTATCATTGGACTTTGTGTTTATGGTTAATTTCTTGTCTGCTTCAGGAGAGGATTATACGTGTTGTAGACTGAATCGGGGGTTTTGCTTAGCTTTGTTGAAAACTGCTCAAACTGTGCTGTTAACATCAGTGTTCACAGGAAATGAAAAGCAACTTTAGTATCGGTATAAACCATGAGAAGCTTTCAACTCCTGCATTCATGATTAGAAAGGTAACTTCAAAATATCAAGGGGAGACAGATAAACATTCCCATTAATACGGTATTTTCTCCAGGTTTCATGTATTTCCAGGGAAGTGGAATTACACGCTTTTTAAAAACTTTAAGGTTTTATTGCTATGATATTATTAAGATATATATCAAGTTAGCATATAGTTTGCTGTATATAGTGGAACCTTCACGTCTTCCTACCTGCATAGTAATTTTGTTTGGCAATCATTTTTATCGTGGGTAGATCAAGGCAGGGATATTGCTGGTTAGATTAAATGGTGGTGTCTTTGCAGTTAAGAGGCAAAATGTGCAGAGAATTAAACGCTGCTCTGTAGTGCTTTTGAAAGAAAGAGCTTTGAGAGAATATCTGTAACCTGGATTTGAAAGACTGTTCTGTCTCTTACATCAAAAGAAGTTGTTTCTCCTCTATGCATTTTCTGAGCAGCAGTCTCTTGTGCCTGGTCCGAGCGGGATATTCTGATGTCAATGTTTCATTAACTTTTTTCTATTATTATTAAAAAAAAAAAAAAAAAAAAGAGAAATAGAATCTTGACAATGCGGAAATCTGAAGTATCCAGTTGACAGGTAAATTATTTAACTGATACATCCTCGTTTATTCCTGCACTTGTCCCATGTTTTGTGCCCAAAGTACAGGAGTTTGGATGAATGTTTGGTTTTATGCTGAGATAAGGGAGAGAGACAGCTAAGAATATTTGAAAGTAGGGAAAAATCCTGTTTTGGTTTGGTTTGTTTTTTCTTTATCCTTATGTACTTGGAAACCAACTAAAGAGCTCTCTCAAATAGTATGTGAATCTGTTTATTAAATTAATGTGAAATGGATTTATTTCTAAGCCACTTAAGTAAATCTAGGGGGACATGCAAGTCTTTCAGGCTGTGAATTTGCTGCCAGTTTGAAGTATTCCCAGAAAGCAGGGGTGAACTCTGTGGGGTCAGGCAGCAATGTGGAACGCTGGGTGGGGGTGGTTTTGGTCAGAGTGCTAGCAGGGAAGTGTTGGGGAGAAAGTTACCTTGACCTTAAAGAAAAAAAAAAAAAAAATTGAAAAAGAGCAGGAAAAAAGCATTCAAGAAAATGAAGCTAGGTGTATGGGGGACTTTCTGCAGACACATTTTCCACCTTAAGATAGTGGTGTCCAGCATTGTTGGACAAGTGTCCAACCTGTTGTCTCAGTTACCAAACGGAACAAACAGAGCACATAATACTGATTTCCTCTCTTTGTGGACTTCAGCTTCTTTTCAAAAAATAATTTTTTACTACATAATGTTGTCTCCATGGTGTTGCTTTTGTTTTTACAGAATTCTTGAGAATAACTGATTGAAAGCTTACATTTAAAGTGGGTAATATTTCCATCCTTCCATTATTTGTACTGTGTTTATTGTGTTTGGGCCCCTCACTACAAGAAGGACATGGAGCATTTCTAGAGCATGTCCAAGAAGGGTAACAAAGCTGGTGAAGGGTCTAGAGCACGCATCTTCTGAGGAGTGGCTAAAGGACTCGGCATATTTTATCCTGGAGGAAAGGAGGCTCCAGGGAGACCTTTTCTCTCTCAACAGCTTCATGAAAGGAGGTTGTAGAGAGGTGGGGATCAGTCTTTTCAACCAAGTAACAAGTGATGGGACAAGAGGAAATGGCCTCAAGTTGGACCAAGGGAAGTTTAGACTGGATATTAGGAAGACTTTCTTTACTGAACTGAACAATCAAGCATTGGAACAGCTTGGCCAGGGCAGTGGTATAATACCTGGAGGTGTTCAAGAGTCACGTCGACATGGTGCTTGGGGGTACAGTTTAGTGAATGACATGTCAGTGTTAGGTTAGTAATTGGACTTGATGATCTTAAAGTTCTTTTCCAGTCTAGACAATTCTGTGATTCTGTGTTTATGGGTCAAAACCCACAGTTCCATGGACAAAAAGACAGTGGTGCTGTGCAAATTGTCATCCTGCTGAAAGCACTGGCAACTGCCCTCCTACCCCCATTCCTATGGTATGTGCCTGTATGGTGTGTTTGGAGCTCAGCTGAGGAAAGCAGAGGAAAGGAAAGCAAGAACCAAAAGCACAAGTTAATCGTGTCACCATCTTATTAACATGGTATCGATATCTTCAGTGGTGGGGCAAAAAGAAGACGTTACATCTACTGGTGGGAGAATAATTCCTCTGATGGATATGGACAGATCCATTGTTATATGTAAACTAGCTCTCAATAATACTGTAAATCATAATGAGGGGAAAAAAGAAAAGCATATTCAATATATGATACGCAACAGGTGTGATCATCCCTTCTCTTTAATACAGAGGAAGTTTGCCATCAAGAAAAGGAGCATCTTAGATGGTGTTTTCTTCCATCACCAAGACTAGCTAGTAGTTATTACAGGGCTACTGGCTGCAAAATGCATGATTGCATTATCCCAGCTTGGGTAGTGGCCAGATATGCCGAGTTTATGGGTTAAAATTTTGACGAGGGAAGTCAAAACAGGAAGAATTCAGATGTATCATTTGGGCACAGGAGTTAAAAATACCTTTGCCACGTGTTTACTTGTAATAATACCAGTAATGATAAGTAAACTGATCTGAGTGAATGGACTAATGATAGCCACACCTAAGGAGAGCAGATTTCATAGTTTCATTAAGCCCTGAACAGTCCCTCTCCATAATGAGTTTTTGACCTGAAGTACTGTTTCTCAGCACAGCTATGCGTAGCGTAGGCAGCTGGGTTTTGCAAATCAGTACTGTTGTTTCATGCAATGATAAAATATTGCTTTCTTGTTTATCCTCCACTGATCACCCCACTATTAATACTTTCTTTCATGATATAGATTACATTCCTTTCAAACTTAGTAATTACATAGTCTTCAATGTGCAGTAAAATTGAATCCATTGTCCCACCCCGTAAGGACTGTCTGCTGATGAATAGCTTCGTTCTCTGGTGCTCAAACTCTCTCCAATTCTCTGTGAAGAATTGGATTTTGGGTGTTAATTATCCAGACAAATCAGCAATTGGTTTAAAGCATTGTTAAGGACAAAACAAAGAATAAATAGCTTCTGCAAAATATGGCATTGTGAATGGTACTGTCACTATCTGCTTCAATTTGTCTGTCTGCCTTTGAAAGTGCTGTGCAGAAAGATGAGCTTAGCTTTTTGAGATAATTACCTGTAGTGAATATGAATACTGGCCTATTTCTTCCGTGCTATTAAAAGAGAAAAGAAAATTTTGTCATGTGCTTCTGTAAAAGTAAACAAACAAACCGACCTAATTAAAACTTGGCCTGAATCTTGCAGTTCTTCTCAAAAGTGTCACCGATACCAGTATTTGTAGTCATAGGTTTGGGCTATACAAGAAGTGCTGGAAAGGTGGGAAATCGGTGCCCAGGACTGTGCTGAAGTAAACTGTGTGTTGGGACAAGTTTTGGGGTTGGTTTGTGTCAGCCTGGGGGGATGATTGTGTGTAAATAGGTACACACACACAGTGTTTAAGCTACAGTAAAACCAGAGGTGACTCCTATGCACAGATTTACTCTGATTGTGAGAAAGCAGGTGAATGCACATGTAAAATAGTTTTTTGACCTTCTAAATGCCATATGGTGCTGCTTCATAGTTAATTAATATATTCTCATTTGAGATATTACTTCTTTTAAAGGTTACTTTTGTTGGTGTGGGATTTTTTTTTAAATACCAAAGACAAGTACTTGAAATTTAAAGTTATCATCTGTATTTCCAGTGGATTGCTAAATGGATTGGAATTTTATGCTATCAAATGTAATTGCAATGAAGTTCTAAGTTCAAAGAAATTAATGTATTGTTATGGCTCTAGCCTTTATATTTGTAATTTCTGAAAATGTTCTAAAGTTTATCTTGCTATATAAAAGAAAGAATGAGGACCCCCAACATGTAGTACATTTTAGAATATGTGATAAATTGGAATTTTAGTTTATATGAAAAAAAAAAAGTGTATATAGTTCTTATGGCTAGAATTTGATTTAATTGAACTTGATTTAATTGTAATCTAACCATTGTAATTCCATCATCAAATGAGATCAGTGAGCTAAAATATTTGGGCAGCATTTCTGGTAGGGTCACTTATTTTGAAAACCACGTGAGCTTTGTGTGTGCTATGCATTCTGATAGTCAAATATTATTTAATGTTTTTAAATGACATATATGGAATTCTAAGATTACTAAATCATTTACTGGGTACCGACTAAATGAAACTTGTCAATGCAAAAAGAATCGATCATTAACACATTTAATGTTCATTACACTTAGGCCAGTCATGCTTTTATCAAACGCATCTCCTTGCTTCAGGAAACAGAAGATTAATGTAATATTCCTCAGCAGTACTTCTTGTGCTCTATGCCTTTCTCGTCATGTAAACCCATTTGCAAGGCTTGTTGCCTTTTTGTGCATCTGAGAATCCAAAAGGGGTTGCTTTGTGGGGAGGAAGAAGTACCCGTTCAGTCAAAGAATGATTTTTCCTAGTTATCTAGTTAGGAAAACAAGGCTGTAGAAGTTGCATTCCCCTACCTAGCCAGGTGGAGAAGGTGCACCATGGTGGGAAGGAAGAAATCTACTCTGACCTGTGACCAGTAAATCGGAGAGATTAACTAGAGGTTTTTTTCCACTTGTCTCTGGTTTTATCCTGGCTGTTTTCTCGGCAACCATGCCTCTTGTAGTGAACAAAATGTAGAAGTCGTCATGATCGTTAGTGCAAATGAGCTTTAAAATCATAAACCACTTCTAAACAATTACTTTGCTTGATGGTTATGTTTTTATCTCTGCCACAGTCCATAATGAAACCTGACCAGAATTTCTTCCTTTTGAGCGAACAGCTTCAGCTAAGACAGCTGGGAAATCAGGGTTGGTCACCCCGCTCCTGCTATAGGGGTTAAGCAGGGGCAGTCCTGGCTAAGCGGGGAGCTGTGGGGAAAGGTGGGCTGTGTACATTAGCAGAGCCTTGACTTAACCCTAGAAATCACCTGTGGCTGCAGTCTTCTTGTTTGGGTTTCTCCAAAGAGACCTGTCACTCTCTAACAAAGGAGGTGAGAAGATGTGCCTAATGCAGAATTTGCATATATTTGTGAATGACAGATTTGGATATGGGGGAATGACACCTAAGCCCTGAGCATCTCCTAATTAGCCCCAGTTTATTTATGAGCAGCATATGTGTTTGCTCATCTTGCATATGTGTTTGCTCAACTTATGTAAAAGCAGATCTCTAATGCCACAGGCCATTGGTGGGTCAGCAGCTCTGCAGTGACTTGTTGTCAATCACTTGCAAAACAAAGTGAGGTGGGCTGGAGCAAGCAGAAGGAAATAGAGATATTTTTATTTTTAAGGGGTTTGGAGGGCTCACAGCATTTGCTGACACTGAGCAGTGTGCTGCCAAGGAAGCAAAAAGTGTACTATGGAATTTAGAGATATACTAACTTACTGTTTATTGATTGATGCTAGCTCAGGTCCTCACCTTAGGTGTAAAGATATCACTCTAAATGGTGTCTCGTTCATCTCTGTGCGATGTCATGTGTCCCGCAACACATTCTAAGGAACTGCTACAGCTGTAATGCTATAAATAAATGATACTTTCACTGACAGTGATCATAAAAAGCTCAGAATTATAAATGCATTACGAGAGTCATTCACTGTCCAAAATAATCTTGTAATGATCTTTTTCTTACCGGTTTTCTCCGACAATTAAAATTCTTTCCATTCTTCTTAATTGCTTATACATTTCTGTAATCACTTTTATTTTTCTATCCCTACATTATTTCCAGTCAGCCTTTCTCCTTAGTAAGGTAGCTTTGCCAGTGTGCACGCATTGTATGCGTTATTTTTCATCAGTAAAAGGACTATATGGGATAATGATGCAGAAATTTCATGAAAGCCTGTAATTATTGAAACAATGACTACCGTGTGGTAAATGCTATTTTACACAATACAATTTAAAACACAAATATTCAGATGCGTTCTGTACAAGTAACATGGTTTATAATTATCCATATTTGCTATATTTATATTTGAAAATGCCAGCTGCCAGTTAGAGTTCACGTAATGACAGACAAAACTCTGAGTTTATTTCATTATTGAAAGCTATCACCTAAGCAAGAGCAAGTATATTCTATTTTCAGGTTATTAATTTGAAGATATATTTTAGGTTAATGGTCTGATTCTGAAATTAACTGAAATTGTTCAAGTTGAGCTTCAGATTTCTTCAAAATTTCTTTAAAAGCAATGCTGTCAGTTGTAATTTTGAGACAAAGTATAAGGTTTTTTTTCTTTTAAAGATTTAGCAGTCAGTCACAAGGCTTTTATTGTTTGATTCATAACTGTTGTCCCAAATAATCACTTGGGTGCTTGCAAAATGTCCTTTTCATGTCTTGTTGCTACTGATTTGATGAAGGTGAAATTATAGATAACAGGAGAGATAAAGTGGTTGTTATAGATACAACCACCTAACTGAAGTTTTGTTGGGAAAAGTAATAATAGTTCCTTTTACTGCAGCTTTTTTCTGTAGTCTGTGTTACAGGCCTTTGAGCTGGTGTTAATTTCTTCAGAGCTTGCCAGGCTGAACTAAACATAAAGGATGCTTTATACTATCCTGTGTCCACTCTGGGATCCAAAATACTGGAGCCAGTTCAGTGCTTTTCGGTCTCTTCCAATTTATTTATCCCTGTGTTGTTTCTGTGGAACACCTTTAACCTTTCCAGGTTCTTTTTCTTGCTGTCACTTCAGTCCTTAGAGACTGTGGATCACAGGAGTGAAGCGGCACTGATCTAGGCTAAGGAGATGTTAGCACAAGGGCAGTAATGCTTTGCTCTTGGTTCCTCTGTCTGCAAAGTACGGAATATGTTTGTGTATCCCCTCAGAGCTGAAACCAGTGTGGGGCTCGACGTGGGGAGCAGCCAGTGTAAAGCACCTGGGGAATAACCTGGCAGGCTTGTGCCTGCTCCGTGAGTCTCTCGTGGAAGCAGTGTGCCGAGCCTGAAGCTGCGTAGATGGTGGTGAGGATTGTGTTCTCTAGTTAGCTGAGAAACCAGTGCAGTATAGCGTGGACCTTCGGTCATTATAGGCTGTGCAGAGTCTCCAAAAGATGGTATCTAGGCTCTTGGTGGCTGGACTGCTCCGAGGCTTTGTAGCAGCGATGTGGGATTGCTTCGTTATAAGCACAGGCATGAGGAGGCAGCACAGAACAAAATATATTTTTGCTTTTGGCCTCTCAGTGCTGTAAAGGCTCTTAAAGGGTTCTGTAAACTGTGATTGCCGTTGTAGCCCCAAGTGGTGCTTGATATACTCAGCAGAGGGTACACAGTGACCTGTTTGCTCCTCTGCAGTTCCTGTCCATGTTCAGCTTCATCAGACAGAAAGAAACTGTTTTATTCTGGCTCCTTTTCTCAATAAAGTGCTTCTTTATTGAGAGAGAATAATTGACATTGGTTTTTTGTTACATTTCTTTTTTGTACTATAATTTTGTTTGAAATAGAAAAAAAAATGGTATGACATCTAGAATAACAATGACTATCTCCAAGGACGGAGACACAGATATAGTCAAACCAGGGCCTGAGCAACCTGCTCTGTGTGACCCTGTTTTAAGCAGCAGAGTTGGACTGGGTGATCTCCAGAGGCCACTTCCAAACTCAAAGACTCTGCAGCTTGATCATGTCCTGTAAAGGCAGTAAACTGGAAAGTAGGGAGTTTGCAAGCAGCCCTAAGAGCTGAAATATATTCTCTTTTAATGATTATTGTGAACTACTGGAAATACACTATTGTGAAATTGGTTCTGTATTTTGCAGTGTGCAGCTCTGCTACCAAAAGCGTGTTATCAGTGTAAAAATATTCATTATGCTTTTCAATAATGACATTGAATTTTCTTAACTTCCACAGTGTGGATGACAGCACATTGTGGTAACACAGAAAAGCTAGTCCTGCCCTGCAAGGCTCTGTTTCATGGCAAAAAATCTGAGCCCAGTTTTACCTACTATTATTTAGTACCTAAATAGACTTCTAAATGAGCAAAGGCTAATTATCAGTTTACTAAAACTAATAAGACAGTTCAAAATTAAAAAGGAAAGCCAGTTGGTTGAGACACTGTTGGAAATGCATTATACCACCATTACATCTTAAGCAAAGGATAATTTTTTACTCTCCTTATTGGCTAATAACAAGAGTTTAATTGTATTCTGTGCCATTAAGAAGATTCACAAGCACATCAACCGAGCAGTGTGAGAGAGTCTTGCGCGGTGCTTTTGTCATTAGCAAAAAAAAAAAAAAAGCTTTTAGTAAAAGGAGAGAGGAAGCACATGAAATGGTTTGGGGTTTATTTTATGACAGAGGTTTAAATGAAGGCTGGAATCTTGCTTACAGGGACTAGCATCTGACAGTTTTCCACCTTTGTGTAGAAGGTGGTGGTTTTAAATCTTGAAATCCGTTCTTTAAATCACTGGAAGGCTTTTTTGCTTTTCCATCTTTTCTTTTTTTCGCCTCCCTTCCCTCCATATAAACAATTCTGGGACTTGCAGATCTGCCATCTTCCTCTTTGTTCTTGGGAGTGAATCCCCAAGACAGTAAATCATGCAGGTAATGTGAAAGGAACAAATAGAAATGGCTTTGGCTGGGGAATTTGTTTGTGTCTAACTGGTATATAATCAGTATAAAATCTTTTCAGGTTTTTACAGTAATGGATTGCTCTGGTGTTACTCCTGTGTTACAGCAGTACAAATGTGAAGTCCCAGGAGTGTTATTAGCTTGAAATATGTTCTAAAAGAACATTTGTGTAATCAGTGTAATTATAAATCAGGACTCTTTCATTGTAATGAAAAACCTGTTACCTGTCAAGGGAAGAAGCATAAAAAAAGAAACCTCAGAGGAAAGTCTAAGGAGCACTGAGTAGCATTTCTTGCCTCCATCCCTTCATCAGGGGTGCAGTGTGTGCATCTTCTCAGAGGAGAGGCCGTGTTGCAGGCATCTGGCATCAGTGAGGACTCTGAGGTTGTCAGAAATTAGAATAGCTTTAACTTAAGGAAATCCATGGTGAAAATGCATTTATAGGTGCAGCTACATACTGCTCTTCACCAAGGCACTTTGTAGCCTTTCAGATGGTATCTGAGGACACTGTGTGTAGGAATCAAAGACAGTTTAGTATGGGGTCTTCCCATCTGGTTTGCAGGGGTGTGAGAAAGGGAAACTAACACATAGTTTTTTCCGCGAGTCAGGTGGTCCCTGGGTGAGCATCTTCATGTTGTACAAGGAACATTCAGGCTAAATCTGGAGACCAGAGCTAAACCGAGTTAATAACCAGAAAAAGATGGGATGAGAAGTCAGTTTGAACTGTGAAGAGGAAGAGGGAAAGAAAGGAAAGTTTAAATAGTGCTGCCCTGCGGCAGGACACCACAAGTGGTGGTACGTGGGATTCAGCCTGTGAGCCAGAGAAACGTCCCTTCTTGTCACCTTGCTAGAATGAGAAGTATGATAATAAAATTATGATGAAAAATGCTTGTCTATCAGTAAGACCTCCTGATAGATTGTCCTAGCCTGTGTCATATGCTTACCTTATTTTTTTTTTCTCTAGACATCTTGTCTGCCCAAAACTATATAACACTGCTAAATTTTCTTGTAATAAGGAATCAGGAATAAGTTAGGGAGAAGGGAGCATTGTCTTCTATCTTCACTGAGTCTTTTTGCAAAAGAGAAAAACAAAGCAAACCAAGGTTTTATGAATTAACGATTTCTGGGTTTAATTACAAATGTAATGAATATATGAATGAAAATCCAGTTCTCCCTCACTCTTCTAAATTAGGCACCTGAAACAGCTTCAGCTGACTTTCGATATCTGGACCTGACCACTGCAGGAATTAAGTCTGAAATCTAGCACTGAAGTTAAGCCAGTTGCTTTGCACTTCAGAAAGCAAAAATAAGGCAAGACTTACATGCACCACAGAGGTGAATCTGGCTGCTTCTCTTCTTGCCTGCCTCTCTAAAAAGAGGAGCATTGTTTGGCAATCCTCACTTGATGGCTGAATCGCCTGACATTCGCTGTGAGCAGTGTTACTGGCAGGGCTTTTGTCACCTTCAACGTCAAGCTGGCTGACATCTGCCCCAGGCTACTTCTCCTTTGTCACTCCTTATGCCGCAATCTTTATACGTCATTTAACCCACTTTCCTCATTTAACCCACTTTCCTTACTAGACGGAAGGAGTCTCGTGGGGTTTTTTTTGTTTGGTTTTTTTTTTTCTTTTACCTTTGATTTTGCTGCCCCAGAAAGTTACTGTGCTTGTTATTTTAGCCTAGAGTAATTCAGCTATGCCATCTGGGGAGAAAAGTCAGCTAAATTCTTCCTCCGTAAGACTGAGTTTTTCATAGCCTATCCATTTTACTTTGTTGTATCATAAAAGTTCATAGCTCTGCCTCCCAGTTACGGAGATTTGATGTTCAGTGTCACCCAACATTTACTTTCTGTATGCCTATATGAAAAGCAGGCTGAATGTAAATGTTGAGAAAACTACAGCTAAATTCAGAAGTTGACTTCCCTATGAATAGTTTCCAGTACTAGAGTGAGAGATTAAACATGATTTTTAGATTGAAAAACCATTTCCTGCATCCCTTGTGTGAATGTCACCGGAAGCTTAAAGCTATATTGCCAAAGTTTGGGACCAGATCTGGTAAGATGCATCCAGATTCTGAGATGTTATAGAAATGCTACTGCACTTGAGAAGGCTGCTGGCAGGTGCCAGAGTCAAAATCAGCTGTAGAGATGAAAGCTAAAGACAGACTGACAGTTTCCAGAGGGATACAAAATACAAGCAAAATAAGAAAGAATTACTTTGGTACGGGTTTGGGGAAAAATAGCAAGAAAAACCTTGAGAGTTTCCACTTAAATAATGAGGAGAAGCACGCGTTTTAACGTTGGCATTGGTCAGGTTGTTGACTTTAGTTTGTTGTCATAGCTCAGATAGCAGAGTTACGACTGCAGGAACAGAAATCAGAGCCATAAATTAAAATATTTGAATTAAGCCACAAGAGAAAACACATATAACTACTTAAAAAAAGGCCCCAAGCCCCGCAGAATCCATCAGCCCCCATCTAAATTCCACCAGTTTATTATTAGCCAAGAGATAATTACATGTGGAGTTTTCCACTCTCAGGACTTGCATCCATCCCAGTGTTTGGATAAGAGTGATGCCCAGTTAGGATCTGCTTCCCTACAGTCTCTTGTCCTCTGAATGAAATGCAGTGAAGCTGGACAATGTCCCTTGGGTGCCAGCCTGGGAGAGCTGGGTGCCTTCCTAGGTTTTGGTACAACCCTGACATTTGGGGCTGGCTTTTGTGACAGAAGGGAGGTTGGGGGGGCTGTGCAGCGTGGCCAGCCATGTCCTCAGCGTCCATCCAGGTCTTAACAGGCGCAGTTTCATTTAAATAGACAACAGCTTTATTTTTTTTTTTCTTTCTTTTTCCATGTCACTAATAACTTGAGACGAAGGTAAGCGATTGCTCACTGCAATGCCACATCCTGTTTCATAAAGAAAAGAAAAGATTTTTGTTTTATTTAAAGTGCCTATTGTTTATCCTGTTGGAGAATGTATTCTGTGATGCCTTACTTTGGTTATTTTTCCTCATTTTCCTTTTAAATGAATGTATTTTTATTCTGTTCTCACTATGATTTTTCTGGTCACTACTTCCACTCCTACAGCCCCCTTGGAATTGCCAGGGTTGGGAGCTGGTTCTTGCTCTCTTCCAGCTGCTGCTTTTTCCCTTTATGTCGTTTTTTGCAAGAATTAGCTTGGCAGCCTGATATAAAATAATAATGAAATAATAAAACCTTTTTTTTTGCTAGGGCAAAATGACCTTCCATACAGTTAATGCTCGATTCTGCCTTTTTGGCATGGAAACCAGTTTAAATTTTCTCTGTTGAAGGCTAGTTGAGTTGATCCTGTATTACTCCTCAGCAAATAATGTCAGTCCCACTTCGGTGGGAATAAAATGTGGAATGAAATGAACAGTCTTTTAAGAGCCCATGCATTGTGTTGCCTGTGGCTGGTGTGTATTTGGAGCAACACAAAAAGCCTAAAACTAGAAGTGAGTGTCTGGGTTTGTGTTGTGTTGTGTTTTGTTGTTGTTTTGTTTTGGTTTGGTGTTCCCTTGCCCAGTGTGATGATGTATGCTATGACCTCCTAGCAGCAGGACTGCTAAGAGATGCTTGTGTCTGCCTTTTTTTTTTTTTCATCTTGTTGTGTAGTAGATCTTAGCAGGAAATTGGTTTATGCACCTATGGTGAGTAATGCTGCAATACAGAATTACATGTGAAGCTCCTTGTTTCTGTCACTTGGAGATCTTCTCCTTGCTGTTGTACATGATAAAAATGTATATAATTATATACATACCTAGAAATATAGAGCAAACACTTAAAAAATCACTTTTACAGCCCATTTTTAATAGTGGTTAGCCAGCTAGCCCATGCCTGAGGGAGAAGCCCTAGTGACCAAGCTGCACCCAGTGGTCCTGGGAGGTAAGAGAGCCCATGCTGACGCCAACAGTCCTGCCTTCTGTGTTGAACTAACAATGCCAGCAGTGTTTCTTGCTGGATAAATGTGGGTCTGGGCTGTGAGGTTTTTTAACTTACATGCAGGATAGAAAATAAGGACTGTGCCATAGCACTCTGTCCAGACAGCATTGAGTGGGACTAGGAGCATGCCTTATGTTGTGAAGAAAGGGCTGGAGTACATCTGTTGAGAAGTTAATTCTTTAAATGAAATGAAATCAGACTAAAAGAATGGTTTAAATCCTGCAGTGATTTCTTTGAAGCATCTGTGCAGTAATCCCTGGCTGAATGATCAAGTGTGAAACGTCTCAGAGGCAGAGGAGGGTTTGAGTGGCATTGCACAGGCATCTGGATTAGATGCTGTTGTGGATGTGGCAATAAAACCAAGATTGTAATTAGACATACAGAAACTGCACTGAAATGAGTATGTAAAGACGGAAAGGTGCCGGGACAGTGAAATCTCAGCCCCCTCTAAAGACAGTAGTGAAATAGTGGTCAGACAAATAACCTTACTTTCAGTGAAAGTTGTGTAACTACCCCCGTTTGTGGCTCGGGTGTGCGTGCAGTAGGGGTGTACTTGGAGGGCTCACTGCTAGAAGTGTACTCAGCAGAGCAACAGGTCTGTGGGACCAGTTTCAAGAAGAACAGAAAAACTCAGAGCCAAAAACTTGATTTCTTAAGAATAAGTCTTGTGATTCATGTGATGAGAGTCATAAGGTGTGTACCAGTGCTGGTAAAGCATAGTCCTGAGTTTGGATCAGTGTGCAGGAATTTGCTTTAAAAGAATCTGATGAAGTTAAGTGGGAAATCTTGATGGAAGTTAATGGAAAATACTGTGACAGCGATACTGGGTAGTGACCCTCAGGATGCTATAGAAATGGCTGTTAAAGGAAGTGTCCTCACCTAAGGCGTTTAAAAGTAGTCTGAACAGGATAAAAGTACACCGAATCCCAAGTCCTAGTACTACAGGTCTGGGGAAGCTACTAATCCTCCTCGTGCCTTATATGCAGAAATTTGTTTTAAAAAATTTCTTTAAAAAATCCTCTTTTTTTTCTTTGTTGTTGTTAAATTTCTTAAACTTAATTTACCAAGTTTCTCACAGCTCTCCTTAGACTATAAATGGTTTGGCATGGTTTGCAGGCTTTGTGTTTTTCTCATAAGGACAGAAACCAGCAGCCCTTCTGCAGCTCCCTGGGGATGATGCTTGCCCTAAAATGAAGCGTTTCATTCGAAAAGTTTATATTTTGTTTCTTCCTTTATTGTGTGTCCCGTGGCAGGAATCTGCTGGGAGAGCAGGAGGAGGGGGAAAAGGAGCGTTGAAAATTTTCAGGGCTTGTGATGGAAATATTTTAACCAGCTCCATCTTATGCCTGATGAATTGCACTTATTGTCACTCCCGCAGACTGTTTCATAGCAGACTTAGCACCTTTACTTTCAGAAAGCTCTTCAGACACTCTGATCCAACCCTTTTGGGAAGACTGTGTGGTTGCACCGGGACCCTTCGTTTCCCAGAGGAGCTGTGAAGCAGTCTGAGAGTTGGAGTGCTGAGAACTGGGACTTGGTTTCTGTGGCATGTCACTGCCGTTACTGACCATTGTTGCATCAATATGAACTGCATCTAAGCAGAAAGTTTTTAAAAGAGATCTAGCCTTCACTTTTTTTACTGTCAAAGATTCAGGCTTTTAAACCATCGGCATCCTATGTATTGCATTTCAGACGCATATGAAACTTAAAACCAGAGAGCCTTTTTCTGCCAACTCGCAGCAATCTGTAACTGCTGCTTAGTAAAGCTCCTCCGCTTGCATTTGCCACGTTTATATTCTTTGAGTCACCTAACCGCACTGATGGTAGGAAGTGGGTTGGGGGAGGTCAGTTCCTGTGAGCATGGCATTTTAAACGATGAAATGAGAGCTGCTGCAGGATCTGGTCTACCTTATTTTTGGTTGTCTTACAGCTTGAGCAAGTAAGAAAAAAACTGGGGGTCTCTGCTCAAACACAAGTAAGTGATATATATCTCTTTTGATATAGAATCTCAGTCCATGCCAGATGTCATGTGAAATAACTGCTGTCAGTGTCGAGCTGGGTTTGATAGAAAGGCATCTGTAAAGCCCCAGCACGTGCTGCTTTACACCCCTACTGCCGGGTCTTACAGGCCATGGGCGTGAGGCAGAGGTGAGTCTTTTGAAGTGTATTTGAGGAAAATGCTGGAGTTAATGGAGCAGTAAGAGTTAAGAGAAGGTTATGCCCAGTGGCAGGGTGGGAAAGGCTTTGCTCCCTCCTGCTCAGCAGGAGAGGGTTATGTGCTAGTCTGGTGCCAGGCAACACGTGAAATTGGAGAGATAACGAAAAACAGGCTCTGGAGCTGCCAGTCGTGGACCACTCCGATGATGGTGTTGGGTGCTTTGTAATTGACTGTAGGATAACGTTTTGCCATTACTAGAGTTGACACAATGAGATAAAATTCATTGCAGTGCATCGTAGGTAAGGCTGCAACCACTGGCTTTTCCTATGGTGAAGTGAGTGCTACATTTTCTTTGAAGAAGTCCTTACTCAGCTGTGTCTGTAACACAGCCTGAGCATGAAGGACAGAGTATTACGCCAGATTCCTGCTGACATAAAGAAGACATAATCAGCACCTTTTAATTTGTGTCAGAGTTTCTCTTCGCAGGGTTTTATTTTATTCAGATATATGTATAGCTCTGCCCTTGAAGCCCTTTGCTTACCAGCAGTAGGTTTCTTCTTTACGAGCAGCCTCTCCTCCTTGGAAGGCTTTTACTAAGGAGGAAGCAATGAAGAGAGAGAGTTCACCACCATCAGTAAGAGCATTAGGTAATGCCCAAGTGGATGTTTCAACTGAAAATGCAGGGATGCTTGAACTGGGCATAATGAAACCTGTAAGTGGACATTTGAAGTACTTGGCTCATGCTCAGTTTGTAGCCAGAGTTTGGGAAGAGCCAAGATCCTGTTAAGATGTCTGCTAAGATGGTTAGGCAAGGAATAGCTTTCAGCATAGCTCTACATGTTAACAGCTGAGGGCTTTGTTGTTGTTATTTTTAATTCTGGTCAGTTCTGGGCACATGCTTAGTTCTCCAGATTCATGTTAGCTGCAAAAATGTCTTTTTACCATTCTATAAATTTTAGTTATTTAGCTTTGTGTATTTTCCTGTAGACGAGTTTTTAATCAGACTAGTGATGGGCATTATCCATTTGACCTGCATTAGAAAAGGAGACGCCGCTACTGGCTGCATTTCTGGATGTGACAGCCAGTCTATCTGAAATAGCTTCCTTTTCAGATGCCTGAAGAAGGACTAGAGAATTATTAAGTCTTCCCATGCTTACGGTGACCTGATAGGTCACATTACACTGAGCTGACTTTTGGAGCTGTTGACTTCACTAATGCTGCAAAGAACTTAAATAAGCAAAGAATTAGGAAACTGGAAACTCCCAGAGCTTGTTTAATTTGTGAACGATGGCAATGGGTGATAGCAGTGCCAGCGGGAGGAGCAAAGCCCTTCCACTGGTCACTAAGACTATTCTCCCTCAAGATGGCAGGGAAGATTGCCCCGAGGAGGAGCAGTGGGGCCCCATATCTGGGGTCATGCTGCCTGCGTGCCAGCTAGGAGCCCTGGAAAGCACCTCCTGTCTCCTGAGGGTCCCAGGTTTGAGCATGGCAGAGGGCTTGAGAATTGCCCCTGGTCAAGCATCCCTTGAGCAGGCATTCCAAGTCATGTTTATATGGATGGATGGATGGATGGATGGATGGATGGATGGATGGATGGATGGATGGAGAAATCCCCTAATGGTGTTAATTCTCAGTGAAAGCAAACTTATAAAGTAGGTGTTGCTTATCTATGCCTCTCCAGTGCATCTAGTCTGTGGAGCCTTTTTTGCTTAGTCCAGCATTTATCATCCCAATTACTTCTTTCCTACTCCCCATGCTTCATGTAGGAGTACAGAAGGTGGGCTCGCCTGATGAGGGGTAGGCTTTCTTTGTTTCAGCAGAATACTGCAAAAATCACTTCCTCTAAAATAGAGGGCTAGGTGTGAAGTCCTTCTATCGGATTAGTAAATACAAAATACAGGATGTGGCACACCAGTAGCTTGTCATAACTTTTCCTGTTCTTGCTGCTATCACAGGTCTCCAAGTTATTTTGTATTTTAAACTGGGATTCTTTTTGAATGCTGCTACCTGGGGACTAGGTGCCAAGCCTGAGATCTGATGTGCCAAGAGGGAAGCCTCTTGAGCAACCTAAAGCTCAGCTACTTGTGTTCAGCTGGTCTTTTTATTGCTACACTCAGCAGAGCACCCAAAATCCTTATATTTTATCTTAGTTTAACACAAAACCATATCATAGCTTTCAAGTTTGCAACAGCATATAGAAGAAATTTTGAAAAACACAGACTTTCTTTGGGATGCAAGCAGTTTAGTGAGGATAAGGGGCGATAACGGGAGAAATTTCTCAGTGCTATGGAGGATTTTCCTGGAGACACTGAGTTCTGGCAGAAAAACTGAAGTTATTTTTAGTGAAAATATAAATTATACATTATGTTAGCCATCTGCAGAAATTTCAGTGAAGTTTTACCTTAGTAGCCATAAGCACATATTATTTTAGTAATGTAATGCAAAAAAATAAAAAATCTCTGGAAAGCATCATCTTTGTCCTTTTCTGCTTGGATCAGTTTTGAACAGAGACATTGCAACGGCTTTGTTCATGGGAGTGGAATTACAAACATGCCATGAAGTACCTAAATATATTAGAGACACAAGAACTGCATATAACAAAGGTGGGGTTTTCAGCGGGGTTTTAGACGTTTGGAAATGCACGTTCAGGATTTCAGAGCTCTCCCTGTTGTGCGTGCTTGGAAGGCACTGGTGCGCTCTACATCCAGACAGAGTGTAGCTTTCTGCCTGGAGCTGTCACAAGTAACCACAGATCAGATGTGGAGTCAGTGTCAGCCAGGCTCTCTGGCAATAACAGGTTATTAGTAGTAGCTTTTGGACACAAATAACTGTGAATTTGCACACACCAGTTCACTTCCCGTGGCAGTTATGGCCAGCCCAGTCCAGGGAGATTTTGCACAATCCAGTGCTGGACCAGAGAGCAAAGAGGAGACGCTTTCTGTGTTGGATCCTGCAGGTTTGGTGGGCGGGGAAGGACAGGCATTAGGGGACCCTTCACCCACTTCCACCTCTGGAAGCATCTGGCAGAACCACAGGCTACGCCGGGATCTTGTTTATGGTGTCACTTTCGTTTTCCATTCCCAGAAGCACCCTGGAACTCACTCGGCAGACAGTGGGTTTTACTTTCAGAGAATTCTGTGTGAAATAATCCAGTAAATCTTGTTTTCACAGATCATTTTATAGCACTTGAAAAAATATGTAAAGGAAGTGGATTTTTGTCTTGTGTGCAAAAAGCAGCCCTTAGGGCCACATCGGAGATGAATAGAGAGAACCATCTTGGCTTGAATTAAATAAAAAAGAATGAAAGCCACTTCTGTGGTTTCACCCATGCATATTTTTCTTGATTTAAGTCCAGCACAACATTTGATGTTTCAAGGCATTCATGGCTTTCCAAGTTCCTCTTCTTTCCAACTACTTATCAATTTTATTCTCTGGTTTGTGCCCACTTGCTCTTTGAGTGTACTGTCAATGAACGTGTGGGTTTAAGTGCAGGCAATAGGTGTGAACAGCAATGTATTTTCAGCAGTAACCTGTATGTGCGATATACAAGATGATATAAATTACTGTATTTTTAGAGGACTGTGAATTGATTATTTTTTGTTGCTGTTAATATTGGCTCTTATTTTATGGAAAGTAGCATGAGGTTTCACGAAGTATTTACTCTGCAAATGCCTCTGAGTGCAAGACCTGGAGCGTTTGGAGTCACGCTCAGAGCCTGTTTCAGGCCAGATGGATACATCTGTTGAATAACTACCAGCGGAGGATCATGTGCCTTGATTGTTTGACAGGATTATGCAGTAGAAAAGAAAAACTTGTATGTGAATTTATAAAATAAGGATCAAAGCGCTTAAATTTTCAGTAACACATGCAGGTCTTAAGAGCTTTTAGCTTAGACATAAAAGAGGCGTCTGGTGGTGCTAGGTACTTGAAAGCAAGCAAGTAACCACTAGCTCTTATCAGTAAAGAAAGAAAGATTGTTCAGATCTGCTTTCCCAATGATGAATCTCAGTAGGAAAGGAAAAGGCATTGGGGTTTAGTTCCTTTTAAGACTTTACGAAACAATACCAACAAGACAGTGCCTTTTTGTGGTAGTAGTTGAAGAGGAACAGGGAATGCTTAGGGTAACCAGTACCTTATCCCAGCTCAGCAGAGGGATAGCTGGGCTTGGCTTAGGATGCCCAGCTGAGGATACCCAAGGATGTGGTATCCAAGAACAGGAGGAGCTGTGGCTCTCAACCCTCAGCTTCTTTGGGAACTGTGGTCATGTCCAGCATCTCTTGGGGTATTCATCTCAAAAGAGACAAGGCTGGTGCCATGACTCTATGATCAGCTGACATAGCATGGTTAGACACATCTTCTGGAAAGCTGTTGCAGGTACAGGGATTTGACCCCTGAGAATTGGATTGTGACAGTAATTTTTAGGAAAGAACGCAACATTATCTGGATTGCCTTCCAGTCACGGGCCCTGGTAAATACCTGCTGAAACACTGTCTGCTCTATGCTGCCCTTTGAATTTTTTTGAATGGGAGCTTTTCCCTTGTGCGCTACTTTAATTTCTTGCTGTGCTGAGCTACTGTTAATAAGGAGGAAGGCTTAAGTCCTTTCCCTAAAAAGCCAGCCCTTCACAGCACTGCTGGTGCTGTCACAGGGAGCTCTCGGTACCCAGAGCTGAGGCATCTGCCTAAGCTCTTCCTGTGATGGTGTGTTTGCAATAAGCTATTAATCTGCTCTAATAGTCTACTCTACATTCACTGCATTTTCCTGATAAGTGAAATTATATTTGAATAAAACCTAGTACTTACAAATTCCTGGAAGGATGTTTTAATAGCTGGTCTCAAATCTGCTGAAAAGCAGATTTTATGGTAGAAATGGTAATGAAGCTTCAACTGCAAAAACTGGCAGCCGTACTGAGGAATTCGGGGGTTGTATGTTTGGGAGGCAGAGATCAGTAAATAGATTTGCACCATCTGATGCTATTTTTGTCAGCAAAATTGACTTCAATATTTTATGCTTATTATTTAAAAAATACAACTGTATCTCTGTAAAAGTTTCTGCATTTTGAGGCCATCTCTCAGCTAATCCTCCCAAGCAGTGTGTACAGCTCGGATTTCAAAGCCTTTATTCGAAAGGTCACATCCAGATTTAATACCATTAGTATAAACACAGGATAATTTAGTTGATGTGGACGGAGGTGCCTGTTTCAGGTTTTTGATGTTAATATAAATCTGGCCAAGAGTGGGTTGCATTTGAGAAGCTAATGCCGTGTTCTCGAACACATCACAGGAAAGGGAAGATTGATTTTTCACATTTAGATGAATCCTTTCTACATGATGCAGGTCACCTCTCGCTCCAGTGAGATGGTGATAATTTCAGCTAGTCCACTTCAAAACAGGAGTATGGAAAGAATGTTTGTAATGTTTCCTTTGCCCCCCCTTTTTTTTTTTTTAATGGATTAGTGTTCAAATGTCTACATTGATAGGTTTTCCACTTCCTGGTACGGCCAAAAACGTAGATATTCATCTCTTCATATGCAGCAATTTTAAACTGCAGTCCTCTTAAAACTCGTCTGTTTGTTTGTTTTCCTTCTTATGACACGTTAGTAAAGCTGGCCTGAGGATTTCATATAGCTGTAGGTTTGCCACAAGTCCAAAAAACCCCACCAATTCAAGAAATGGAGAATCTGCTGTGTGAAAGTGGATATATGGGTTTATTTCTACAGTTCCCACAGAAATCAGAGTATTATAGAACGGTTTGGGTTGGGAGTGACCTTAAAGATCATCTCATCCCAACCCCCCCTGCCATGGCAGGGACACCTCCCTCTAGACCAGGGTGCTCAAAGCCCCATCCAGCCTGGTCTTAAACACTTCCAGGGATGGAGCATCCACAGCTTCTCTGGGCAACCTGTTCCAGTGTCTCACCACCCTCAG
>JAAGNO010027707.1:7094-19042 GCA_033439905.1 Ceryle rudis
GATCATCCTCGTGGCCCTTCTCTGGACACGTTCCAGCACATCCATATCCCTCTTGTAATAGGGGCTCCAGAACTGGACTCAGTGCTCCAGGTGAGGCCTCACGAGAGTGGAGTAGAGGGGGAGAATCACCTCCCTCAACCTGCTGGCCACGCTTCTCTTGATGCAGCCCAGGATACGATTTGCCCTCTGGGCTGCAAGAGCACACTGATGGCTCATGCTGAGTCTCTCATCCACCAAAGAGAAAAAAATTACAGCCCCTGAATCCATGGGAGATAGTGGTGCAGGACTGTGTAGGTTTACGTTGGCATGAACAAAGAGCACAGCCCCTCATGATAGGGAACAAGGAGGTTCACCAAGTTCTTGAAACAGTTCCCGTCTTCATCTGCTCTCACGTTTCCTATTCTGACTTTTCATTATCTCCTTCTTTAACATAAAAAAAAAAATATATAGCATTATTCTTAGCTATTTTAATTGTATTGCTTCAGCCCACCCGAGTTTCTTTAGCTACCACGTGGAGTCGGATAACATGATATAATATCCCATTCCTCTAACACAGGAGTTCAGACTTTAAGAAGGCTACGTTTCTTCTCTTAGTGGGAAAGCACAGCCCTGCATCTTACTTCATTAGAGGATGAAGTGGTGAGTAGCAATCTGGCATTGCTAAAACAGCTCCTAGACTTCACCCTCTGCTGAGTTTCCATCTTAGGGATAAAATATACCTTAAAAAACCAACAAACCGAATAACAAATGTCAATGATATGAGAGGTAAAGTGAGAGAAAAAGGGATTATTGTCTCCATCTGAAACACAAGAATGATTTACTCAAAGTAACCCAGAAAATAAACAAAAGAACAGGGAATTTATCTCTGATCCCTGATATTCAATATTATCCTTTTATGCTTAAAGCCACCCTGTTTCTACTTCAATAATGAGTGTAGTGAGGATAGAATATAGGTGGAATAAGCATAGTGAGGATGGAATACAGGTTTAACCTATCTACTGTTTTAAAGGTAAAAACCCAGAATGAACAGATGAAATTTCACTTGAAATGATAACATTCTTCTTTCTAAGCTAATTTTATCAGTTGGTCATCTTTTTTTTCATGACCTCTTAACATGTAACACAGTGATATACAACTTCAGTGCTTTCCCATTCTTTCTTTTATAAATATCTAAGTGTGAAAAGGAAAATTAGTCCTGTTCAGAGTCCTGGTGAACCAGAGGTTAATAATTTACTTTGGAGCAGTTAAAACCCTTACAGCTATTTCCAGCAATTTAATGGGGCTATATCCTTGCTAGTTTGTCCAGACTAATTGGTATCAGGCAGCTGATTATCCTGAAGTGTTGGTGGAAACAGATACGGAGGGTAAGGCAAGAGTGAGTGGTGTTAAGAGCTTTAGAAGATGAGAGGGATGTCATTACTAATGTGTTTCTAGATGCTGTCTGTATGAAGAATTGTAGTCAAGGCTCTTGCTGCTGGTATCCTCAGGAGAAATTTGCAATTGTGCAGCTGATGTCTATTTTTAATCTAGATAGTGCCTTGTGGTGAGGGTGACAGTTATCCTTGTGGGGCTAAGAGGAGAATAAAGTAAGCGGTGTGTTAGAGCAACTTCCAGCTAGCTACTAATACATCATGTAGCTGTACTCCAGAGGGGGGAAAAAAAAAAAAATAGATTTGCAACAGGAAAAAAACACGAGGGGGGAAGAAAAGAAGAAATATTTATTTTGGGAATTAAATTGGTGTATTGTGCCTACATCCAGGATTCAATGACTATGCAACAGAAGGTTTTAAGTACCAGCATTCAGAGTTGAAGTGACACAAGACTAATTTAGGTGCCTTCTCTACTAGCTTGCTAATAGAACAGTCTTATCCCCCATGTTTTCTTAGGTTTTGCCCTGTTCTGAGGATTCATAACTACTTCAGGCTGGGGTAGAGAACAACTTTTCCTGAAGTCATGTGTTATAAGATCTTTCTTGAAAATGTGACAGGAGATAAATTGCCTCTTACTGGTGAAAATGCTGAACAGTCTGTGTGCTCATCTACTGCATGGGATACCAGGCCACAGTGCCTCTTAAGTATGATTTCAGAATTGTTTATCCAGCTCTTTGGAAATCACAACTACAATTTAGAGTGTGAATGAAGGTTTCTTTTTCCTTTTATTTTTTCTTTCATACTTCACACAAATATACAGCAACTTTTTCATTTGCTGTATGAGACTACTTTTGACAAAGTCATAGAAGACCATTTCTCATTCTTTTTGGTGCAAACCCTCTGCTCTGATGTATGTTTACCCAAAACAACACAACTGTTCTAAATTGTAAATGTTGCTGTGAAGTGATGTTGATTGGTCCTAAACCTATTCATCAAAGCTCAGCTACTTCACCTTAGTTGCTTTTATTTCTTCCACTACTTTGTTTGGCATCACTAAACAGCTATTGGAAATAGAAAGAACATGACCCTCAAATATTTCTGGACAATTTACCTATCTTGAGTAGCATACAGCAAACAAGTAGGCTTTATATTTCTTCAAGAAAGCAGGTATTTAACATGGCCTTCAAGATATATGTTAAGCCTCCTTTATAAAGCCAGAATAGGACAAAAATAAATAGATTAGATTCCAGTTCAACACATACTCAATTGTTTCCACACTATTGCAGTTTCACTGGTCTATTATAGAAATTCACTGTAGATGACCTGCTGACATCATCATCATTATGCTGAGGAGTGCTTTGATTCCAGAGTGATTTTTTTTATCTTGGTTTTATTTTTACAAGACTATACAGCAAAGGAGATTCATTATGAGGAAGGTATTTTCAGAACAGTGTGTATGCTATTTTCATAACATCAAAACATCCCAGCCCCTGTAAAGATTTTATCATAAACCACTCTTTCATAATCTCCAGCTTTATAAACTGAGTTTATTCCACTCCTCCTTTCTCATTATCATCAAGACAATTGAGTAGAAGTGTATCATTATATTCATACATATCAAAAGTTTTATCATAAAATCACTGATTAGTGTCTTTGACCTTTCTGCTGTGTTATAGTATAGTTTGGGCATTTTCATGTATCTACCAAGGCTGCTTAAAAACTTAACTCCACAAACTCTTTCAGTACAAAATTGTCTTTAGCAAAGTAGGAAAATACTTATTCTTTCCTGAAAAGCTGAGATGGGAGGAAATGTTTGATAGAAATCCCCAAGGCTTAAGTATCAGCTGTATACATGGGAGCTGTTACATAGCTCTCATAACATTTGTTTCTTTGAGACAAATCCAAAAGTTGTACTACATCCTCAAAAAAACCCAAAAATTAGGCAAATGGAACTTGACACAGTGCACAACCATTTATTTTCTTTCCTTTCTAAAGCCTATCTGACTTTTTTGGGGGTTTTCTTTTACTTCTGGTAAGTTTTCCACATGCAGCAGGAAAACAGTATCTTAACAGGAAGGGCTTTAAAGGGAGGTGTGTACTTGCAATTATCTTTCACTCATTATCCTGTAAGCAGCACTGGCATCCTTCAGGAAGACCAGACACAGACTGTTTTATATGTAGACATTTTAATGGGAGGGCTTTTAAAAGAATTAAAAGTGGAAGATATTAAAAGATCTTCAACCCTAAATATTTTTTTCTACATAAAAGTCATTTTTATTCCAAGTATGTTGTCCTGTTTTGAATGAGACCAGAACAATTTCTGTTCAGTGATTTTACTTTTCCTTTGAGTCTTTTCTGAGTAACTGCACTTTCTGATGTTAACAGTGTATTTATGCAGACAGTGTCTGCTTCTAGCAGTGATAATGCTCAATATTTACAGTTACTGCCAAGGAATGGTATGCAGAAAGGCTCTTGCTTATACTTGCTCCTATGGAGACCAAGGTCATTGCTAAATCTTGTGTGCCACGTTGCGGGTGCAGAAAGTAAGAGGCTGAATCTGTGGGGAGGAGCAGACAGGACAGGTGACCTTGAACTGACCAGCATGGGATTCCATCCCATATACATCATACTTAGTATAAAGCTGAAGCATCATGAGTGTCAAGCTCTCTTCTTCAAAGGACAGCATTGAAGGAAGACTCTGTATGTTCTACCTTCAGTCCCAACTCATGTGTTTCTGAATCCTGTTACAGAATCCACCTCCTGAATCCAGTTCCCATCTACTGCTGAGTCCAGTCTGGGACTTCGCCAGTGCCTGCTCTACAGCATCAGCGGTGAATTACCATCAGGGTGATGGGTTTGATATTTGCTTTGTAAATATTTATATATATTTCATTTTGTTGTTATTATTTTCATTAAAGGTTGTTTAGTTTTCTAACCCCTAAGTCTCTCTCCCCTATTCCCTTTCTCTTCCCCTTTGGTAAGGGAGAGGGGTTAAAGAGAGCATCTGTTATAGGTCTAGTGGCCAGTCCAGTGCTAACACTTGACACATATAAATATGTTAAGACCGAGGGGTTTTTTTATTCCCAGACTGCAGTTCTATACCTTAGTTTTGAAATGTAAAAAGAATGCTAATTGCACTTTGATTAAAACAAGCAAACAAACAATCAAACCGCAATAACCCCAAACCCAAATGAATCAGGGATAGAGCCATGTGATCTAAACCAGGCTTTTCTTTTCCTTCTGAGGAAAGTAAAATTGTCTTGACATGTTTCTTTTTATGGATTCCAGCCTGCAAAGATGTTATCGGTCCATTTTTAAATGATGTCTTTCATAATCAAATTTATTAATTGAGTGTAATTTTATGCAGAAAAAAAAATGCAGACAAAACTTGTAGACCTCTTAGTAGAGCAAAATGATGTATACAGTAACACATAAAACCTCTAATGTTGATTAGCATCAAAGAAATTTTCTCCCATATCAATCTATTCAATACAGATTTTTTTAATTGTATTTTTTTTGTGAAAGGAGGAAAAAAAAAAGAAAAAGAAGAGATCACAGGACTAACCCCAGTTCCTCCACTCAGCTTTTAAAAACAGCTCTGCAGATCCTACCTTAATGTATTAGTCTGCAAATATATATTCCTATAAATCAAATAACTTCTAGATCCAAACATTTTTTTTCAGGGGTCTGGTATGCAGAAGAGAGAGAACGTTTCTTTAGGTTATGAGCATGGGTCTCTGCTTGCTATATCCTCTCCTTGGCACAGTAATAGCTGTGAGATGATCTGAGTTCAGTCAGAAACATGAAGGACCCCCAGTTTTGGTGCTGTGGGTTTAACTGAGTTTTGGACAGCCCTGTCACTTCCCAGATCAGCCATTTACTCTCTCTCAGGCAGAGCAGGCTCCCAGGCAGGGGGCCATCTTCCTAATGCTCCCTTCCTAGGGTGAGAACCTCCTCAGTGCTCCACTGCTGGGGCACAGATGAAGATTTCCATGGAGATAACATAGATAGTTTCACGTAAGGTTTTCCCTGATTTAAGAGGATAGTTTAAACAGCTGCAAAGCTCCATGCTGATGCACTTCTGCCCAGGATTCCTACTAGCCCTGTGGCTCAAAGTTCTCTCTGTATCTTTTAAAAAATAGCTGGAAAGTTTGGATTAAAATGTTTCGACTTGAGTGGAAACCCAATCACTATTCTTCAAGAGGCAAAAGCATTATAATTGAACAACCCTGTTCCCTAGTGGTATATAGTTTTATTTCATCTGGATAATATGGAAAATATTTTCTTTACATTATAAAAGTGCGATTTAATAGTGGATATGCTATTACTGTATCAATCAGAGCAAGTAAAACAAGCTGAGATTGTTAAAAGAACATTAATAAGAGAAATGGATGCCACAAAAATGCAAAAACTGCAAAAAAAATACGTATCTGGAAAAGCAGTTTAACATATGAGACTTGAATCAATCAATGATTTTCATCTTTTTACACAGTGTGTACTTTACACAAAGATATGCAAAATGCTTTGTAGTAAAGTGTAGCCTAGGGAGACAGTGAAAGCCTTTTAGAGAGATCTATAATAGTAACTCATACACAGAAAAGTGAACATTACCATATGGCAACATAAAAGAAACGGAATTCAGAAGGTATTACCAGTACAAATAGATATATACTTTAGGGATGAATGGAACTGCATAATTAATTTCTAAGACACACATATATCAGCCACACCGGCAACTCAGTTTTCAGGTTACATCTATGGTATTCTGAATTTCTTTTCTCTAGTCCATTTCCAATTTGATTTTTGGTTGGAAAGTGTTTTCTGAACATGAATATTATCTCCAGGATATTATCTTCCCACTTGTTGTCTTTATTTTTTTTCCAGATTTGTTGCTGTATAAAAAAGGGACTCTAAGTAATAAAAGATTATGTTCTGATTTCAGTATTCTGCCCAGAAATAAATTTAGTTGCCACGTTAGGTAGTAATGTGAATTTTTCTGGATATTCTTGATATAAACTTTAGTAATGATAAATGATTAATTATATATGTAACTTATAGGTATGTAAAACTTTAGAAAATGCTTCTAGTAAAGATTTCTAAATGTAAGAATCTTCATAGTCACCTGGGGGCATTTTAAACATCCTGAAGTACTCTGGTAGTCATCAGCTACCTTATAAAAAGTGCACTTCTCCCATAAGTCCCATGTCATTTCTGCCAGTCCCATGCTACATTTGAGACACTGTGTAGTATCTAAAATAGCACTGGTCAGCTTTGTTTATTCACCTGAATCCTGCCCAGTATGTTTCTAGTGTGGAAGAAGGCTGTTGGTCACTGATAATGACTTATAAGCAAAACCTCCTAATGTATACAGGACTTCTTGTTGTTGTTTAATTAATCATATGGGAATTTGAGAAAGAAAAATGCCATCTTCAAAATCTTGGTTTGAAACCTAATGGGTTCCAGCAACTTACTGCCATGGTTATTTTTTACTCCCTAATGTTAATGTACATATCATCTGCAGCTTTGGGTTCATAGAAAGCAGTAGGTGGGCTACAGCCACAAAAGGACTGCATCCCTGTTGAATTCAGGGGCACCATGGCTCAGGGCATCCCTGACTGGGGCAAACGTCTAGGTATGGAGAGCTGTTTTGGGAAATTATCACTATATTTTTAACAGTTCTTCTACCCTCCCTGAAGCATTTGCACTGATCAGTCTTGGGCAACAATAAGGACATCTGTCCCATTCACTGGGTGAACTGAACTTATGGTCTGATGATATATAACTATTATGTACTTAATAGATAAAACCCACCTGGTACACATTATAAATCACAGGACTAAAACTTTTAAATATTTGTCAGTATATATTTGTCAGTATGTTTTTCCCTACCCTCTCTGAATACCCAAACCAGTTCTCTTTCAGGCTTATACAGGCCATAATATCAAAACCACTTTCAAATTCAAATTAGCAAACCTGTCCCAACATTCTCGAAGCAGGCGTTCCTACCTATCCTCTTTCCAAGACAAAGCTTGATTTTTCTGTTTGCTTGATCATTCTTAAAAGGAAATGTAGGAAATTATCTGATCTGAGAACCTTTTCATTTGGGAGCATTTTGTTTGTTGCCACTTGTTCAGTTTAATACCCAGAATTGAACCAACAAATAGTTTGTGCTGAATAAATTTTTAGTGTTCTAACCTTGGGGTGGAGAGAGTTTTAATGTAAGTGAGAGTCTGGAGTCAGGTCTAAAGAATCTGTACCTTGGCCAGACCTGCTGAGGGTAAGTCTGTGTAACCATCAGAAGTTGCCACGTCTTTTAGGAAGAGCATGACACGTATGTCTTCATCTCATTAATAATCAGCCCAATATTCAGGCAACAATATTGTCATTTGGACTGAAGACAGATGGATAATGTTATTTGCCAAAAATTTTAATTGTAATTAAAAAATCTTTTTCAACCTTTAACAGAAATTTCTGTTGTTTGTGGCTTCTTGTTTTAATCTATGATTTTCTAACTGCATTTTTCTAAAAAAAAGTAAAAGTTTTATAGACAAATAAGAAGGTTAGGATGGTTTCAAATAACTACTGTATATATCTTTTTACCTTATCCATAAGATAATCCACAGAAATTTAGAGATTCATCTCTGTTGCAAGGAAATCGAGTTTATTTTGATTGTTGGTATAGAATACTTTTACACCAATAAAATACAGAGATGGTTGACAGTGTCATGATGATGCTTTCTTTCTTACTCAGCTTTCTAACTTCATTGTATTTATTGAAATGAAAATTATTTACATAGTGACTTGTTTGTGAGAAAGAGAGTGCAATAGAGAGCAAGGGAAAACAGGGAAAGAATTTAATCTAATCCCAAATATAAAATCAAGGAAGGATATCTTACAAAAAGTATTTCCTAAGCTTCAATGTATAATTTTAAAAATCAAACAATTCAGACCTTAGAATCTTTTCCAACAGTTCCAACAACTCATTCCCAAGACTGTATACCAGATTCACATTTCCTAGAAAAAAATTAAACTATTTTGAAGGAGAAGATTCTACTTTAACGTATAGAGGCCACTGCTACACGTGCACAGCTTGTCAGGTGTACCCTGGATAGGTAAATAAGGAATCTATGTTCTGATTTCAAATTCTCAGTTACCCATGTGTAAACTGGAGTGAAGCATCATAACAGTCTAAAAATGACAATTTTAGCCATGGATGACAATGCTGAAGTGTCTGCACTTGCTTATATTTTACAGATCATTATTTCCAATTCTGTGCACTAGATTTCCAATCTCTTTCCCAAACTCACAACTGATGCCAGTATTGTCCACCAAAATAAAGAGTAAAAAAATATCTCTTTCTATAAAAATAAGTTCTAGTAAAAGGAACCAAAATATGAGACAATATACAGCTGTCAAATAATTGAATTTTTCTCTAAAGGTTAGACTAACCCTGAAAGAATGAATGGGATTATCAGTCATAACCATTGTTCTAGAAAGAAATGAAGCTAAAAACATATTAAGCCTGCAAGAAACAGTTATTAGGCTTCCCAATATCTTTTGACAAAGTGCTCTGCAAGTTTTAGTATGTTGACAATATGCATTGTTAAAGACTGCAAAGTCCTCTACAGAATAATCTTTCACTACCTCCACCGAAGAACATTATTTTTCCCAGACAATATCAAATGGCCACTCTTTTCCAATTATTAAAGATAAATATTAGTGATAAGACTTGGACTGACAAAGATAATTGCAATAAAAAAGACAATCAAAGGCATTTTCATCCTTTTTAAAGGATTCTGAAACTGATATTAGTCTTGATGCACGTGCAAGCCCATTGTCATTACTTGTACTTTTATTATCTTTGCTTTCAATTTACATTTCGAAGAAGACGATCTTTACTGTCTTTGGGTATGTAATTATCATTATACCTTTCTCTTTTTACTGCATTCAGTGTCCTTACCACTCCCCTTGAATTTTTTCCAGCATGTAACTGTATTGTGGTAGCAGCAATCTTCTTCTTTTTTCAGTTACAATATGCCATTATAAAGTAAATTCTGTGCTAACATTTTAGCATTCATAAAATCTGTTATTCAACAAAGGAAAAAAGTGAAGACTTGTCCTTACACCAAAAGTAGGTATGGAGATTCTTCAAGAACTGTCAGCCTATTCATGAATACCACAATAACTGTAGGTTAGATCCAATACAAATACTCAGGCACAGCAACTATAGTGGACATTTCCAGAGTGAAATTTGAGAGAGGTTTCCTGTAATATGTGCAACAATTAAACCCGTTCCCCTTCTGGAGGCAGCAATTGTGTACCGCACAATCTCACTGAGTCATTTTTTTGTTTAGGATGTTCAAATGCCACAAGGACAAAAGCCACATAAAAAAAAAAACCAATCATAAAACTATAAATAACAATGCTGTACAGATTGGAAGGGACTTTGACGCACAAATGGTCCTTTATATGAAAACAGAGAATATTTCATAACCTCAAAATTTTGTTATGACTTTGTGGATCTAACTACTAACATTTTGATACCCCAAAAGTCTCCAAATTTATTTGTATAGCTGATCCTCCTTTGGGTCCAGCCCTAGCAGGATGGATGCAATTTCTTGTTTTATTTTAGAAAGCTTTTCTTCTGGAACTCTTATTTCTGGACTATAGACATTATATAGCTGCAGCTATTCAAAGAGATCTGGACCTTGTGCTCAGTGGAACAAACTGTGATGTTTGTGAGTGCTACCTGCACGAGCTTGTCTGAGCCTTTGCCTCACCTCCAAGGTAGAGCTCCCTGAAAAATTCTATATAGGCTTAGACCCTGGCAATTCAGTCCCTTGATATTTACACAATTTTAAGAGAAGCCTGCAAAGAGAGACGCTAACGGCTTTGAGGAGCTCACAGCTGCCTGTCACTGAGGATACATGCACAATACTCTGCACTGACATTTCTAAGGGACTTGTGGCTTCAGGCCAGATATGTTTTATTTCTGTAGCCCAGAAAAAGAGGTGACAAAATCCAGTATAATCAAGGCCAGATCCTAGCTGCCAGGATGAAGTTGAGATGTCCAGTCACCTGGAGACGCTAACAAGTTATTTGAGAATGTTGTTGCATGAAAGCTTATGTCTATGCCCAGAAATGGCCTTAGACCACTTTCTTCAGCGGTCCTAGTCAGGAAACAGCTTTTTTTTTCAGGGAGACAAGCATGGAACTCCTTATCCTCTGAAAGATAAAGGGAAAGGTTTTGAGCACACATCCAGGAAGTGGGCAAGACCCTGCAAAATCTCTTTTACCACCCAGGCAGATGAAGCATATTTGAATCTGGTCCTTTTCGTAACTGTCTGACTGAGTTAACCTATAAGATACCAGATCCAGAGGAATCACCATCTCCTTGTCCATTTTGTTCACACCGACAATGGAAGACTTTCTCAGGCATTTATCTCCAGAGCAGGGCTGTGAGCTTTGAATACCGAGGAAAACATTTCAAACTGGCAGATACTCAGTTCCTTGGATGCAAGACTTGGATGAAGTCCAAACAATCATCTCATCACTTCCAACTGATTAATTTAAGCATCTTCCAGCTTATTTTGATGGTTTCTCTGAATTCTCTTTCTACAGCCTAGTGTCCCAATGCAAAATGTAAGGCATGTCACTGATTTCCAAAGGAGGCATTGCAATGCTGCCCATGGCATTGTCCATAATGTTTTAATGAATTAAGCCTTCCCAGCATTGAAGTAGCTCCATATTACTCCCAGCCTAGCCAGCTACACTGGCCCATGCTGGCCACCTTTCACCCATGTACCCAGCATCCCTGCCAACAGCACACTGCAGCTTCAGACTCTTTCCACCCACTGTAAAACTAGCAATACATTTGTCTCTTTGGGAGAAGAGATGAGGCAACACTGAATTTTTTGTGATTCTTACTGATGGAGTAAAGAGATAGAATATTTTCCTAAACCATCTATAAGTTTTCTTCAATCCTAACACGAAGAATCATCCAAAGAAAGATGGATGGTCCTGGACTTCAAGCTTATTAATTCCTTGATGCCCATTGAGACTGACAAAATGTGTCATTAAATAGCAGCCTGATCCAGTTCCAATTAACTTCAGAGAAAATTGGATTGTAATCTCACCGCCAACTCTGGTGATAGATTCTTCAATATGGGCATCTACCTATTGAGAATTTGATGGATACCAAATTCAGATCACACAGAGCTGGTTACACATCTTGTTATTATCAAGCTGTGCTCAATTTGGAGGAAAAACCACACCCTAGTTTTGGGAAGCTTTCCACGCTATCACAAATATCTCAATCCTTCTAATACATTTTCATTTTAATTTAATAGAGGTTGAACTTAAGTTTTATGTTTCAGCATAAAAATTTTAAGGTCTGAAAAGATTTATATCATAAATCCTTCTTGCTCCACTTGTCTGCTTTAAAAATTCAGCGATAGCTAAGTAATTTTTTTCAGAAGATTCAGAAGTAGTCATTATTTTAGGGTCTTGCACTGGCACAAGATGAAATGCTTTTACAGCACTTAACCATAATTTCTTGCAAAATATTCTTTCTATATT
>JAAGNO010027707.1:19142-31646 GCA_033439905.1 Ceryle rudis
ATTATTATTTCTAAATATTATTTCTATCCAGACATACACGTAACTCCTATTTGCATTAATAGGAGTCCCACATGCAGGGCAAGGGTACAGAAACTATTTCTATAATTCTATTGGGGTTTTATGGGCTTTTTTCAGATTTTCTGGGTAATAATGAAACAGACAAGAAGCAGTCAAGAATTCTCACAGAGCAGCAAACAGGACAGCAAGTATTATTAGTTGAGTTTCTTATTTAATGAGTTTGTTAAAGCACAATTTACAAGGTTGGTAGACTGACATCACAGATATAGTAGTTAGTTCTTAAAATGATTGCAAAATATTGCCCTCTCTAGTAAGGCAAAAGACCAACCTTTTTTCAGGGAAAGTTCCACTTCACCTAAACCAAGAGAAAAAGAAAAAAAAAACAATCACAAAAGAGATAGCCACGCAGTTTTTCTCATGTTATTGAATTTAATTGAAACAAAAATAATTCTATTCTTTCTATGTTAAACGGCAAGCACTCTATTCTGAGATTTTGGATTTTTCATGTGCGTCTCTTACCGCAGACATTTTCCTGGGTGTAGGGTAGATAAAGTCAACGTGCAGCAGTAACCAAGGAAACGTCCAAATCTGTGTTTGTGCTTCTGAATGTTAACTTGGGACTACAATTTACAATTTGCTTGGTTTTATGCATGTTTCCATATTTTAAGGAAAGGCCCAGTGGATCCGTTTTAGTTCCAACTGATAAAATGTATATGCAGGCTAGCAAGGTTGTAAATCTAGCAATGCTTCCAGTGAAATCCAAGGCAAAAAATAATTTCAGTGGAACTATGAGCGCTTGATTGCTGCTGCAGTGTGTTATTCCACCTCCATGTAGGACATGGAATTTAAAGGAGTTAGCCTGAATGACTGTGGCGAGTGTGAAGCCTCAGCTGCACTGACTGATGCACACAGTGGGCAGGGAATTCACATGCCCTTACTTTTAATGATATAGGGCTGTAGGTTGCCTACTGCCTTTTCACACTCCCGGTAGATTTTGATGAAATTCCACTTGGGTCAAAGGCTGGTAGGACTGAGGTTTCCAAACACTTAGTGAGCATTCAGATCTGGAATTTTTGTATGTCAAGTATTTTATGACCTTTCCTACTTGCATTAACATTTATCCACTCGAGTATTTGAAAGCTTGCAGGTGTTTTGGGAGCTCTGAAATGATAAAAATTAACACTGTTCAAATTTTAGGAAGCTCTCCATATTTTACTTTCTCTGTTTCTCAGCCATATGAGAGACTGGCTTTCTCCTAGTTGCAAATCATATCTCAGAGCAGGATGTCCAGTTCACATGTAGCAGCCCATTAGTATTCATATATGGTGCTATTAAAAAAACCCTCATGCACACGTTTAAAAGGTAGAAATTTGATGAAGTTTATAAACAAACCAGTAAAAGCTGGTGTCAGTATATGTTGTTCCTTAATTAAATTCTAGTATAGCCAAATAGAATATAAAACAAACTACCATGAAATGAAGATGTCACTCCTACACTCATTGTGTGTCAAAATGACCAATACCATATGACGTGATGATCCATTACTGCTCTGCTCATAACAGAGAACTACTGTTTTTATAACAGAAGGATAATTATTTTCAAACTTGAAATGTTAGCAATTTACTGTCATTTATCAGACGATCTCAGATGAAGAATGTTACTCTAATGGCAGAGCTATAATTTCTAGTAAACTGAATTATTTGCAATATGCCATCCAAAATCCCCTTAGTTCAGCCAAAATGCTCCTTTTTCTTACCTCTCTTCTGTTTTCAATATATTGTCCTTTCATCAATATATCAAACAAAAAATTTCTAACTTTCTTGGTCTATCCTGCATATTTGTCAGGGTTCTTAGATTCTTGCTGATTAAAAGAAAATAGTTATTGCCATTCTCTGAAGCAATATCCTGAATGCATACTTTGGTTGTGGCTTTGAAGTCTTGTATAAATTAGTAGTCTTTACTTCAAGATGTAGTAATGGTAATATTTAATGCTGACAGCTTTTCTGTAATAGTACATTAAACTCAAGACGAAAGCTAACAAAGAGACCAATTTACTGATTGGAATAGCCAGTAGATGCTGTATTAGCAACAACGTTCACTCTTCATTTTGTTTGACCTTCTTGCCTGTGAGGTTAAAAGCTGAGTAAGCCAACTTAATGCATGTAAAACAGCAGTTAGAGCAGTTACAGAAGTCTTTATATTACAAATACCTTCATCACTGTCATCGTCATCACTCCATACGAAGTCAGACAGTAAGGAAATAAAGCCATAAATCCAGTCAGTGGATTCTTCCAGTGTCTCATGAATGATTCTCAGTGGTTCTGTGCTGAGCTTGTTAACAGATCTCCCTGAGTGCAGAGTTCAAAACAAAAACAGTTTGAGAAAAAGATTCAGCGATTAAAGTTAATCTTCATTTTATAAAGGACTAATTATACTATCTCCTTTATCAGAAACAAAGATTGTGAATGTTAATTTTTTATTATTCAAGGGTTTGAGGACAGCTCTCCTTCCTGTGCAAGGCTGGTGTAAACTGTATCCTACTGTACTTGCTGTTCTCAAAGTGATTAAGGAGACAGTGGATAATTTGATCTGATACTGCACTCCAAGTTCTAGCTCTTCTGAGGTTTGATTGGGCAAAGTATAAATATAGATTTGATTCTACCTAATATTCATCTTTTTAGATAATCTCTTCCTTTCAGCCCAGTTTTTTTTTTATTCTAGCTCAGGTCATCTGCTTCTTGATGCCAGTTTCATTGCCATCTGTGTCCCACTCCTCATGTCACATCTCCCGTTGACCCCTCTCTTTTACCCAATTCCTGGTTGAGAAAATTGCCAAACCCTCGTTTAACCACACAGGTTGTATCATTGCCATGGAGTACATGTAAAGAATGGGAAGAAGAAAGCTATACTTGGGCCAAAATAAACCTGATTCTGGAGTGAAAGAGAATGCAACTCCAAATTGTGACCCAGAGGCAGCTACTTCAAACGCATACTGCTGTTTATGTGGTTCTTCTCTTATGACTTTTCTAGAGTTTCTTTCACATACATTAGTGCACATCTGTATATAATATATCTGTAACTAATTCTGGTCTCACTGCCCCTGTAGGCAAGTAAGCTGGCAAACAAGGAAGCTGTGAAGTTTAATGTGCTCCACTTTCCTGGGACCTGTAGTGGAGGTGAGGCCCCTGCTCCCAACTGTATCCACACCCAGGGAGAGCAACCGCCAGTGGATGATACAAGTATTCCCTCAAAGGCTTTTTTACTTGTGCTTTCACCAGATTTCTCCATATCCTTTTTATGCTGGCATAGTATTTCAGAGGAGCTTTCCAGCCTCTGACAGAATATTTCTTCAGACCTTTCCATCCAGCAAACTTATTTTCTTGAAGTCTGTACTAAACAGTGCTAAGGAGAGGGACAACTCTCATTCAGTTTATGTCACTGTCCACTGTATTTGAAATGGCAGGCTGAATGATTGACCTCTCTGTTTGAAGGTTTCCCACAAATGTAGACAACCGAAGGTAGATATGGGTCATTGGCCTAGTCTTGTTCCTAGGAGTGTCAATAGAAATATGTACACTGAATTTAACAGTATCAAGATGGAAGCCGTATCTCTGTTTACCACTATCTTTCCGTATGCAGATATTTTAATTACAAGTTAAACACGTGTCTATTCAGAACTACTTCTGTTTGCAGTGTTCTGACTCACAAGCCGAATCTTAGCAGTGATGAGAAGTAGTCTCACATGGACTTGCAGGTTACAAGCACAGGCAAAGTACAGGCTTTGAAGCAACTTCTTTTATGGCACTAGTATGAACAGTTATTTTCTAAAGTGCTGTAATGAAATATACATGTAACTTTATTTGAAATGTAAATGCATCAGTAAATAATTCCTTTTATTGCTAATTAATTAATCTGAAACAGAGAAAAAAAAAAAGGCTGAGTTTATATTATTTTTCACCTGCTTATTAATAATGTAGACCAAAAAATTATTTTGGTTAATGTTTTTTTAAAGATTGTATTATACAGATTCGTGGTACTGAACAATCAAATAAATTAACTGCATGCCATGACAAAATGACATAATTACAAAGAAATATGCATGATCTCTTCATTTAGTGTACTATTGTGTGCACTCTTGTATTCAGAAGGATTGAGTAGTATAACAGGGAATACTTACTTTGCTTATCATATGGTATTTATTTAATTGCCTCATGCATTGAGACGTAGAGAATTTTTTTTTTCAGCTGATTAGCCACAAATGTCTCAAGTGTTTACCAGGAGAATGAACACCTATATTTAGGCTATTACAAAGTAGATCTGTAACCCAGCCCCTGCTGTCATTTGCACTTTATTTTAGTTTAGAAGCGCTAAGGAGTCCACGTGGACTAATAGAATGGACATAATCAGAGGGGTCTTAGCATAAGCGAGGTTTTGATTCACAAGCAGGGATGATTTAACTTTGGACAGCCACCCTGGTTTCCCCTCTGGTTATGCACCTACCCTTTAGCTGCTGGTTGCTTAGGGATGGCTCAGTTACTTTTACAGCCACAAGCTTTTACAGCCACAGGGACTACAGCTGTAAACGAAACATTAATTGGTATCAATTTATTTTAATATACTAGTCTATCAACTATCAGTTCAAGAACTGCTTCACAAGTAGCAGAGCTGTCCCCCTGGGCAGGCAAAGGAAATGCTCAGAGAAGAGCAAGATCAAGAGCAGAGGAAATTATTCCAACCACCACAAGGCAAGCCAACTTTGCTCATGAATCAGAGCTCTCAATGTCATATCCTGGTCTTTAATTCATAACATCTTCATGGCAAACTATGAAAAGGGATTAGAAATTCTAAGTGTCCAGAGGCAAAATTCTCCAGTCACACCTACGCTACCAACAGGCCCAAGTTACAAATCCTGTTTAACATAAAAAAGTTTAGAAAAATCAGTCTGAGGCTGTGTAGAGGACACTTTGGTGGTATTTGCAAAATAAAAAAAATTAAATTTTGTGTACAGATCCACCTGCAGTCTAAGGCAAGTGACACATGCCTGGAAAGCTGTCTCCTTGTGCATACATCTTCTGTTTAGCTTCTGGTGTGCTTCCTACATTTTTAAAAAGTTGAGCTAACAGTTACACTGTGTCCTAAAATACTTAAAAAACATCACACCGGGTAATGCTAAAGTAAAAATTATTACTGATCAGTCTCATGCTTTTAGCTCTCCCCATAACTTTGACAACAGCAGGTTCTTTCTCCAGTAGAACAAAACGCACAAGAATTAAGGGAAATAAAGCAATTCGTGGGGTAGCAAGGAGAGAGAAAGATGCCATTTGCTCCACACACATGCAAAGAAAGATAACCATTTCCACATGATTTGCATACTCTTGCTTCAAGAGTGAAGCTAAAAAATTGCATATTTTCATAACAAAGTTAAAGCTTGATATTTTTATGTAATTTAGATTGATTGATTGATTGATTGATTGATTTACAAATGTCCAGCAAGGGTGTACTATGATGAATTTTTTTGGAATAGTCTTGGATTCAACACATTCACACTGTCCTCTGTCCAACTTTTCATTTCTTGTCAGACCTTAGAAGACAAATTATCTTAAAACTGAGCTCACAAAATTCTTGTTTTGCTAGCATATGGCGTAAATAGCACATAGTGTGTGATTTCTAACTAATCTATACCTATAAACATAATTAATATATGATATATCATCTATTGTGCTGCGAGTAGAAGAGGTGGGATCTTGAATTTAAACTGTAAAAAGTTGTCATAATACAAAGTATTTCTCAGATACAGGCTGAGAAGTTCTAACTTTTGCTGAACTTGTAAAGAGGAACTGAGACAATTGTTCCTCTTAGATCAGGTAGTAGAAAAATACAAAATGTCCATTGAAGGAGGAAGAAGGGGAAAGAAGTGAATAGTTACTCAGCAGATTAAGCTCAGGCATGAAACATGCAATTAATATTGAAGAATTTTATTGACAGTATGTAATTTCCTTTAATTACAGTTTAAGTTCAGATTATTTTATGTAACCAAATGTACCTGAAAGCCAGATGTGGAATCCCTGGTGGTTTCTAGACTCCCTCAAAAGCCAATGCAGAAAGACATATTGTGACCTTCAGAAGGCAAGTCTCTCACTTTCCTCAGACATCTTTTTTAGGGTTACATGAAATGATTTCTGAAGTTGCTCATCCCTTTCCATTGACTAGGAAGGAAAGGAAGCCTGAAAAATTAGCATGGACATGACACCCTATTTTTCATATGACTGAAGTATGTGACATGGATCTTATTAGTGATGCCATTTTATATTTAAGTCCTTCTTATCATTGTACACTTTGACTAAGCACTTAGATTTGTAACTTTATATTCATAATTAATTGCAGGTCCCCTTGATAAAGTACTTGCATTCCACAGAAGTACTGGTATCACCAGTTTGCTTTGCTGTAGCATTTTGTTTTCTCATGGTCTTTTTATACTGTGGTACAATGTAAGAGATATTTTTCAGTTCAGTAGATTTCAGGTCTACATGTGCTCAAGTGCTGTCACTTTACAGTTATGAGAATAATTAACACAATTTTTTTTTTTATTATTTTTTAATTTATTTTCCCTGGAAGGATTTAGAAATTTTAATTTCAGAATGTTCTGGCAAATTTGCTGAAATTTGGAAGAGTTAAAACTGATAGAAAGAATCCCAGTCAAATTGAAGGACTTTGTATATTACCTTTCAAAAAAAACTTTATTGAAGGAAAACTCAACTGAATGTTGTTGGAGAATGTTACCTGTTGTAGATATCTGCAAGAAAATTTGGAAGCTTGTTTGGATTTTATTAACTAAATATATGCAAATTTGGTTAAAATAATTCTCTGAGAAATCATTTCAGATGTGTTGTAGGTTTTGAATACTTAGGAAAAGTCCCTATGTATTGTGAAATTAAACTGCTACAATTCTTTGTAGTTCTCCAACCTTATTGGTACAGAAATAGTAGTTTGACTCAAAATATGGGAACAGGAATTCTGACCAACTATTTTCTTCACCTTTGAACTTCCCTTGGCTCATAATTTTAACTTTCATTGATTTGAAATAGAATTTGTACCTTTAATGATAATTAATAACTCATACTTCATGCAGCTCTTTCAAATCAACTAATGACAGACTTCCAAAATCCTTCAACAAGCATTAGATATATTCTTGGGACCGAAGATAATTTTCATAAAGTGACAAAACCACTTCAACTTCAATAAAATTGTGGTATTTTGTGAACTGAAGAAACCCTTTATTTTTAATCAGAAGTGATAATGGGTCCTTTAACAGTGGCTTTAGGAAATAGGAATTGATTAATCACATGGTATGGTTTGTTGAAGCGCCTCAAGCAAATTTAGTTATGTTTCATGGTCTGTCATTTATTTCTGTGAAGTGCACAACAAAAAGTGACTAATTGATTTATCTGCGCAAATCACTTCAGTCATTATTCCAGTCTTAATAACTCTGCCAGGAATGTAGCCTCCTATCAATCTTTTTTGCTTGTCAAATATATACTCAGAGATCAACCTAGTTAAAAGTATTTTGGGTTTGGTTTTTTTTTGTGGTTTGGTTTTGTTTTGATTTTTTGTTTTGATTTTTTTTTCCAAGTGAATTGCAGAGAATTACTTAATAATTGTTCAGTTTTATCAATTACATATTTTTACTCCAGTGAAGTGAATGCAATTAAATTACAAATGATGGTAATTATCTAGTGTAAAGATTGATCTATGAGATATAATTTAATTCATTGATCCTGACAAGGTACAGCTGATGAAGACAGAGAATTTCTGCCATGTTTGATAAAATACAAAATCCTAACTCTAGTTTGTGATAATGAAACATATCTTTGTTTTAGTAAAATACTCTCTTGTAAACACAGAGAGACCTGTATTTTAAAGTTTATATAGTATAAATTTTTGTTATTATTAGTAGCATTTTGTTTCTACACAGTGTTCTTCTGAAAAATAGTATCTAACATTTAAACTCACTACATGCATAAGGTCTTCCACTGTTAATATTCCAGCTTTCAGCATATGTGTCCTTAGGTCTTATCTTCCTATTTCGTACACTAACATTTTTGTCACGCAGCACTAAACTTCATGACAAACTCTGGTGAGTGTCATTGAATTGTAAAAATAATAATCTAAATCTAAATTGCAAGTCTATCGAATTATAAGTATAAAAACAAGGTAAATTCTTTGGCCTTTTCTAACTCAGACTCAACATTGCCCAGTAATTTCCATTTTATAGGTACTTAAATTGTAAATTTGAAGACTACAGTCTAGAGTATAAATCTTTTCTGTCTCTTTCTAATATCAGCCTTAAATACTTATATTGAGGTCATGTCCATAAAGAAAACCTCACCTGAAAGTGGACAAAGGCATTTTACCCAAAATGAGTTATAACTAGAATCTACTTGCCAAAATTTAGAAAGAAACTCATTGTCAAAAATTTTAAAGTCATTTCAGGTACTTTTGATACAGCCATAGATGTGGGCAGAAATGTAAATTTAGGATGGGCTTTACATGTAATTTATATGACTTGATATCAGCTGAAAGGCTTCTGGTTTGATGGATCATACCCCAATTACGTGGTGTTTTCTGAATCAGACATTTTATCTAAAGTAATTCAAAGTTTTAGTTTTTTATCATTCTAAGGATTCCATTCTCTGACTAAGAACACATATCTTGACTTCAGGTTAAAATGGCAGTGATGTTAAATAATTGTACAATGGTGTTTTTAAAGGGCATTTATGAGCGTAAAATGAGTATCTCTCAGCTGACCACCACTTCCTGGCAATCTCCTGACTGAGAGCATCTCTTAGCTGACAGATCTATTTCAAGCACGACGTGAAAATCTGGAGGAGGCTATTGCAATGAACTTTGCAACCCCAGCCAGCCAGAATTGGGTTAGCAGAGAAGCAGTGCTGCTGCGTCCAGGCACTCTGCTCGTGCCCATGCTTTGTTATCGCTGCCCAGCAGACCGCACGCACACACGCGTATTCAGAACACTGCAGGCAGAACATCTTTACCAGGTGGTAAACAGGGATCATCGCAATGTTGTGAATATGTGTCTATAGCAGTTGGCAACAGGATGAACCCCAGAAAGGCCAATAAAAAAAAGGAAGAAACATTGTTAGCAATAATGAACATCCTCAGCTGTCGCCTGACTAAAGGTAGCAGCTAAGGAGTGAAGTGAGGAGTTATTTAATCTCTGTGGGGCTGCTGTTACGAAGCAGAAGTTGGAGTTCATTAAGAAGAAAAACAATATGCTGTAGATGTGAGAGAATACAATATAAACCAGAGCAATGTAAAAACATGGCTAAATAAGGCAGAGGTATTTTTACAAGTGACAAACATATTCTGTTGCTGAAAAGAATATATTATATATAGTTGATTCTAGTGGATTTATTTTGATTTCTTCAACAGGAAATAACCAAAGAATTACATTACTGCAATTGTTACCGAGATGAATTACTGGTATTGTTTCTTTGTTTATAATTAAAAATTTCACAGCTACCATTATGGGCCGGAAATTTGGTTTATGTTTTGTATTGCATGAAGCGCATTTATGTATGCAAGATTTATTTGTCTTCTTACATCCTTCCTATTCATTGAGTCAGTTTCTGAACTTTCATATTTTCAACTTCATGACTTCATGAAGTTTGATCTATCGCAATTTATCACCTTGTATATATGCTAGACCATTTGGGATGAATGCAATACTTGCAGCACTGCAGTACTTCATAGACTGTCATTGTTTCCAGTATAAATTCATTTTCTAGGAGTTTATAACTCAGCTGCGAGATTTGCTGCAGAGTGAAACATGAGAAATAAGATGACAAATGGGCAGCCCTTCTTTAATCTGGAACTGGTTTTAAATCCCTTTCATTGTTTTTATTATCATGGAAGGCAGTGAAAAAAATAAATACATTGAAAGTTTTGGTTACGTTTGTGGAAATCCCATATAATTTAATTAAGAATTTCATTAACAACTTTGAAATAGATAAGCTGTTTAGTCATGCTTTGGATTGGCACCTGTAAATATGGTAAAAATTGTATTTCAAAAGACTATTTTGATAAGTTCCAAGGTGAGCACAGCAAGGGACAACACCTTCGCTTTACATCCAGCGCCTTTGTTCTGTGAGAGATTTGACCAGGGTTTCGAATGTGTGGAAAAGCTTTTACCAATTATTTCAATTTGGTGAGATTGAGAGACAGCTCTTGCATCAAGAGTCAGAATGATTTACTGCTGCTTCAAATTAAGCCAGAATTTCAGTCTTTTTCCTGAATAAGTGCGAATATATTATCAGTTTTAATACTGATGGATATATTTTCATAAAATACAAGAGTAGATAGATTCCTTTCGCAATTCTTAAAAGTTTCCATTGAACACAAACCCAACAGCATGACAACAGCGTGATAAATTCTAGGAGAAAAATGGATGCATATATTCCTAACAATGATTATCTCACAACAAACCAAAACCAAAACCAAACAATCCTGAAACAACCGACCAAAAACCCCCCAAACAAACTCAAAACCCCAAAACCCAAACTCAAAACTGAGAATAGCCATATTTTCTACTGCTCTTAACAACAAAACAAACACTCTGTGCCTAAAAGGTTTTACACCTTACAGTTTTATCATGCAGGGGAAAAAAAGAATCCACCTGTCAATTATGCAGTACAAGTTAAGTCCTGGTCTTTACTTTCATGTGTCATTTTCTGCAAAATACAGGTGTTCATGTCAATATATGGTTTCTATTTTTTAAATTATTATTATTATTATTACCTCTATTGTAGAATATTAATAATTATGTCATCCTGACTACCCATAGCCAGCCAAAAGCTTTCTGTGGCTTCAAGAGGCTAATAGAAGTGACTGCAAGGTAAGGCAGGGAAATTGTGACTTCAGACTGTGTTAGTCAGAAACTGATGTGGGATACCACTCAACAGTTTGGCCAGATGGTTTTCCATTAACTTAAAAAAGAAAGAAAGAAAAAATTTAAAGAAAATATCTGACTAGAATCCCCGCTTCTTGTGGTGCTGGGAGTTTCCCATTCCTGTCATTGACAGATATTATCTCCCCAGTGATCTGCCTTTGCTGCAGGTCTCTAAAAAGCCTCTTTATGGGTGAGCTAAGTGAATTTTCTACAACAAAGGGCCTGCTCTTTCTTTTATGAAAACAGTCATGGTAAAATGAGAAGCTCATCATGCCGTATGTGTGTTCTATATTTTCACTTAGATTATTTTGTGGATAGCTTTGGGTTTCATAGATTTGGTAAGGTTTCATTAGGTTAGATTTAGTCTGGTCTTTAGGTGACTGGCTAAATCACTATCAATTTACTCTGAATATTGAACACTCTGGATCTGAAATGTGGGTGGTGTTAATTAGCTATAATTGGTCACAGAGATGGCAGGGAATTCTGAACACTTTATTAGTCCATTAGCAAATGTGGATTCCTGGGCAATCAATTTTTAGGACTAAAATAATCATAAATTATTTAGTTACGTTTACCAATTAAAATATATAATCCAGTTATGTGTACAAGAAATGTGTGAAATACATTCATGAATTATGAAACTAATTAACAAGGTGTAGGTTCTAACACAAAGGATAGTAGTAATAGCAAACTGTTGCAAAGCAGACATCAAACCAAAAGGAATGTTCTTCTGCGTTTTGAAATATAATGAGAATGTATAAGAGATCTTCCAATGTGGTATGCTACTTATTGCATATTCATACACACTACTTACTGCATGAGTTCTGTGGTTTCTTATCTCAGTCTTTTGTAATGCATGTCACCTTCCTACCTCAGTAGAAATATTTCAGTCATGTTTATAGCTGTACAATACATGATAGGAATGCAAGCTTTCATTTTATTTTTTTTTCCTCAAAGGAATGAACATAACACACTAAAGCAAAACACTGTAAAATTTAATTTCTTTCTTTTGTGTAGGTAGAACAGGGGCAAATCTTTCATCACTGTTCTAATTCTTGTCTCATGCTTTCCTCAAAATCCACTGCCAATACTGACATGCAGATCCCATCTCTGTTTTGATCTCTGAACAAAGTGACACATAACCACCAAGGACGCATCACTTTACATGTGCAATCCATAGCACAGGGTCCTCCTGCAATATTTTATGTTATAACCACCACCTCCTGAATACTACAGAATCTTATAGAATTTACAATGCTCATGCTCTGGATGTGTGAAATTACACAACCTATATCTTAAATCTTTTTGTGAGTAGAGTTTGAATTCATGTCCTTTAACTTCAGCTACCTCAACCCTGTTATCCCTCCTCTGTTCTAAAGGCTCCTTTTTAAATACACAGCATGCCCCCTCCCCCCAGCCCCACTGGCCCTCACCTGACGTGCTTGGGTTTCTTCTCCCCTGCCCCCGGGGGCCCCGTGGGAGGAGAAACAGCGGCGGGCAATAGAATGGGGAGTGGTTGG
>JAAGNO010027707.1:31746-55477 GCA_033439905.1 Ceryle rudis
ATTGATTTTAGGATGAAACTAAACACCTCATTTTCATACAGTTATGTCTGTGACAAATTATGTCATATAAATTGTCAGAATTCCCAAACCTGATAGTTCACTCCTAAAAGAGCATAAATCCACAGTAACTAAGAATAAAAATCTATGGGTTGCCACTCTAATCATAGTGGAAATGTGATGTTTATATTGATAAACCAAAAGAATACACAAGAATACTAATACTTTATTTATTTTTGGAATTATTTTCCTTTAAGATAGTGAGAGTAAAATAGTTAATTTTTGAAATAAGAAAACAATGCTTGAGTTCAAGTCTAAAATACTTTCTACTCTGCTGATGTGTTGTGTTCCTACTGAGCTCTTTGAATCTCTGTGTAATATGGGTCATTCATAATTTAGAATATTACACCTCCTCTGTTGTCCAGAGTCTAGCAGATCTATAGTGTAATCAGGAGGAAAAAATACGTTTATGTTCCTGAGCCACACACATCCCAGCCTGGTTAACTATGTCAACTCACTTCTGTTTTCTGTTTCAGTCAGTCCTGTGCAGTACAATCATTACTCTTCTATAGAGAATGTCTACACTCCATAAGGTTGCTGACAACACCAACTTAGGTGATTGTGTTGATCTGCTGGAAGGTAGGGAGGGTCTACAGAGGGATCTGGACAGGCTGGATTGATGGGCCAAGACATGTTCAACAAGGCCAAGTGCTGGGTACTACATGTGGATCGCAACAAACCCATGCAACAATATAGGCTTGAGGAAGAGTGGTTGAAAAACTTCCCCATGGAAAAGGATCAGGGGATATTGGTTGAGAGCCAGATGAATAAGACCCAGCAGTGTGCCCAGGTGATCAAGAAGGCCAACATTCTGGCTTGTACTAGAAATAGTGTCGCTAGCAGGACTAGGGAAGTGATCTTCCTCCTGTACTCAGCGCTGGTGAGGCTTGGGTATTGTGTTCATTTTTGCGCCACTGACTACAAAAAGGACATCAAGATGCTGGAGTGTGTCCTAAGGGCAACAAAGCTGTTGCAGGCTCTAGAGAACAAGTCTTGAAAGGAGTGACTGAGGGAACTGGGGTTGTTTAGCCCAGAGAAAAGGGGGCTCAGGGGAGATCTTATCACTCTCTACAACTACCTGAAAGAAAGCTGTAGTGAGGTTAGCGTCTGTTTCTTCTCCAGAGTAACAAGTTTTACAACAAGAGGAAATGGCCTCAAGTTTCACCAGGGGAGGTTTAGGTTGGATTTTAGGAAAAATTTCTTCACAGAAAGAGTTGTAAAGTACTAGAACAGGCTGCCAGGGAGGTGGTGGAGTCACCATTCCTGAAGTCATTTAAAAGACCTGTAGATGTGGCACTTAGTGACATGGTTTTGTGGTGATCTGGCAGTGTTGGGTTGGACTTGATAACCTTGAAGGTCTCTTTCAACCAGAATGATTCTATGTTTTCTGGCATGAAAACATAGTGGAAGTCCCTGGTGAAAGCCCATAGGTCCAGAGTCCTCTGTAATTGTTGTAACTGCCCTTCAAAAATCTGCAGGCTGCTCCTAGGTCACCCCTCAATTATCTCTTCTGTAGACTAATAAAGTCCAGCTCTCTCAGCTGACCTCATTCATATGCTATGCATAATTTCTAAACCTCATGGAACTTCAAGTAAAGAAATGGGAAAGAAATTGAATGCACTGACTTATGAAAGACAAGTGATATTTAAGGGAAATACACCGAATATTTTGTGTTTTATAGATTAAAAAAATATAAAGTTGAATATAATTTATTTGCCATCCTTCATTTACATTTGAAAACTAGGAAATTAATTTTAATCATGCTTGCAAAATTAAACTTTCAATATGGAAATAGCCTATTCAGTTCTTTTATGCAGGTCTGGCTGTTCAAAGAACAGTATTAAACCAAAGAGAAAATATCACTGTTTTTTTTAGATTTAAGGAATCACTTAAAAATGTGCTCCAAATTCTACTTTCTAAATGAAGAGGCATTACTTCCACTGGAGTCAAAGGGCCAAACTGTCAGAGGATGAAAATCATTGTAGTATCAGTAATGCCAGCCAGGTTGTCCTATGTGAAACCTTCATCTATCTCTGTGGAATTTCTATAAAACAGTGGGTTTAACCTGGAAAAAAATCAGACTGAGTCGGAACTCAGGAGCTGAAACCCCAGGGTCATGATAAGAGCTATGTAGCCATTGTTATACTTATGTAAATACAGAAAACAGTTTAATAAATCCTGGCCTGAAGGAGCACAGCAGTTCCTTCCCTTAATATTTCACCTTATTTAAATGCTGGCTTAATTAATCACTTAGGAATAGAAATATCTTTGGGAAGGAAAAGCAATGAAATCATGAACTCAAAATACTAAAGTATCATCTCTCTGAGATTTCCACAAAAATACAAACTCACCCTGCAGATTAAATTTTACAGTATTTTATTTCTACAGCCTGTTCTGAAAATGTCAGTTTCCATCAACACTTGTGGGATTTAAGCTCATTTAACCAATACAGCATGAACATCAGATTTCCATCTGCTTAGAAACTTTCCTTCAGTTTCCAGTACAAATACAGAATTTCCTTGCTTAGCATTAACCAGACTAGTATACTGAGCATGCGTGAGCTGACAGCCAGTTCAGGAATACCTTAGTTTCAGAGTTTAGCTTGAGTTATGCTCCAGTTCTTGACTGCTCATTGAAAATATACTAAGAACTTAACTGATTGATAATTAGTATGGAAAATTAAAAGCAGAGTATGGTCATCTCTCTTTTGGTTTTAATCTACATTTCAGCATTAACTGTATGGTGTACAAATTAAATTCTGATGGCTGTTTTGGAAGGATCAGTCAAAAGTAACTTTATGTTTCAGTAGGACACAAGCGACTTCCTTCTGAAGGCAAAGACAGATGAGAAGTAAAAAATGTGAGAGCTTTGTGATAAAATTTTCTCCACATTTCATGCTTCTCTGTCATCCATTGGTCCAGAATTGGTTGGTTTCTTTCAAGATCTATCCATGTCTCAAAAGATTTTTGAGTTAATTTTGAAGCAATATTGATATATATCCGAACAAACATCAATGGATTTATCAGTAAACTAATAAAGTCCAGGAAATTAACTTTGAAACATTAACTCAGTTTGTTTTGAATTAAATGGCCAAAGTCTGATTTTCAGTTCTTAGTTAATTATTGTGACAGATGTGGTAACATTATTTCTTATTTAAGAAAGAAAAGGAACCCTAATCATTTGGTTTCTGTCTCACATACATGATGCCCTGTCATTACAGGCTGTTTACCTCACAAAAGTTTTACTGCCAAAGTGCCTTGCTGAATGTGATATACCCTTTAAAAACATAGGTAGTTATTTTATTTTGCATTATATATCATTGCCAGATACAAGGCATTATAATCAAGTGGCAGTGAGACAATTTCTATTCCTCATTCCTTTCTTCTCCAATGTATCTGTGTCTTCTTCAAAATCATCAATGATCTCGATGAAGGGACAGAGTGTACCCTCGGCAAGTTTGCTGATGATACTAAACTAGGGGAGTGGGGGGAGTGGCTGACACACCAGAAGGCTCTGCTGCCATTCAGTGAGGCCTGGACAGACCAGAGAGTTGGGTGGAGGGGAACCTAATGATGTTCAACAAAGGCAAGTGTAAGGTCCTGCACCTAGGGAGGTTAGGGGTTGACCTGCTGCAAAGCAGCTCTGCAAAGAAGGACCTGGGAGTCCTGGTGGTCAACAGGTTAACCATGAACCAGCAGTGTGCTCTTGTAGCCAAGAAGGCCAATGGTATCCTGAGGTCCATTAAGAAGAGTCTAGTCAGCAGGTCAAGAGAGGTTCTCCTCCTCCTCTACTCTGCCCTAGTGAGGCCACTTCTGGAGTATGGTGTCCAGTTCTGGGATCACCGGTTCAAGAGAGACAGGGAATTACTGAACAGAGTCCAATGGAGGCCTACAAAGATGATTGAGGTACTGGAATGAACATCATTCATACTAAGAAAGACTGAGTGACCTAGGGCTTATCAATGCTTATAAATACCTAAAAGGCAGGTGTCAAATGGATGGCACCAGTCTCTTTTCAGTGGTGCCCAGTAACAGGACAGGGGCAACAGATGCAAACTGGAACACAGGATGTTCCATCTAAACATAAGGAGAAACTTACTTCCTGATGAGCTACTGAGGGTAGGAACAGGCTGCCCAGAGAGACTGTGGAGTCTCCTTCTTTGGAGACTTTTGAAACCCACCTGGACAGTCTCCTGTGCAACCTGCTGTAGGTGAACCTGCTTTGTCGGGAGGGGTGGACTAGACGATCTTCAGAGACCCTACCATTCTGTCATTCTGTGATTCTTCCCATTCCTCAGCCACTGTCTCAGGACTCGTACCACCCACTTTACTTCATCTTTGCCCTCAGTAACCAAAACTTGATCTTGTTCAGTCGGTTTACCAAGTCTTAAACTAGTCTAGAATTATTCCTTATTGAAAATAATGGAATGACTTAGTTAATATTAAGAATCTGGTCCTCTGTGCTTATAGCTTTTGAAGATTAATTTAGAGTTAGCATGTTTAGAAATTTTCTTTTGCGTTTTTCTTGTCATTGAACTATGTAAGCAGATGTCAGAATACTCAAGGTCACTATGAAAAACTTGAAAATATATTTCAGAAAATGGGAATTAATAACTTTTTCTACAAATAATTTTATATAGAAATTGCAAAACAGAAATCTAATCATAAATACTCATATATGTTTCATATTACTGCTGACACACACATTTTCCAGGAGGAGGATGGGTTGCAAAACGGAGAGATTTAAATTATAAAGATGTATGAAGTGTAAACTAACATGTTCTGACATTTGTCACAATATCTCCTCTCCTGGTAAAGTCAACAGAGACATTTTGCTGTCTCCAAGAAGGTGAGAGGCATTCATATTTACATAACACACACTCCTTAATAAAATTTTAAATTTTAATATATAAGATGTCAAACAGAATATGCTGAATTTTACCTGCAAAGGCTTTGTAATCCACCAAGTCAAACATTACAATAGCTACTGCTGACCAGGTAACAATCAGAGCAACAACAAGAAGCCATGCTGCTGGTGAGCTGAATGTTGTCACGAGGTCTTCAGTAACTGATTTCTTGCTCATTTTCACAGTTGATGAGGGAACGGATCCGTTCTTACCATCTATTATTGTCGTGGTTGTAGACATACGTCCTAGGCAAATAGTCAAAGCAGAGAAAATGGAATGTTACACTTGCTCTGTAATCAGAATATTTAAAATTAATGTAAATACTGCATTATTAAAAACAGGCTCTTGTGCTTTCTGGAAGGAGTTTCTCCTGAACTGGGGTCACTTTTAGTAAAGTTAATTTAGGGGCAAACATGGTGAAATAGCCTCAGCCAGCCTTTTTGATTATAATATGACATTTTTTGAGTCTGCCACGAATAGCTACAGGCCTAGGAGAGTGACTGATGAAAGCATAAAATATTATTACTCTCCAAAGGACTGTCTTGTTACGGGCCGTAGGCCAGATTCTCAGGTGATGTGATTAAGTGTACTTCCATTGATGGAGCTGATGTACCTATGCCACTCAAGGTTTGGCTGGAATTCTGCTGTCAAGGACACGTATCAATGGCAATACAAACATATATTTCATCTAACAGAAATACAAATTATTTACATGCCCAGTATGCTTACAAGATGGCTTGTAGCTGATTTTTAAATATCTTTCTTTGTGGCATTTTTCACTTAATTTCATAATTACACTTAATTACATAATCTCTTAAGAAACAAGAGTTACAGTGCCAGAGCAGACATTTCCTGAAAGTACAGGTTTGTTACTAGAAAACTGGTAGGAAGATGAGTATGTATATTAGCTAAGTAAACAGTTGACACACATTAACTGTTTAATGGACAGTTAACTAGTGACTTAATCTACTTCTTCCTGGGGTATCAAGAAAGGTTAATTTGGGACACAGACTAAAATTATGGTAAGTGAAAACCTGTTCACTTCTGAAAGTTCTAATATTACTCTTCTTCACAAAGAAATTGATAACCTAAACAATTTTGGTTGGTGTTTGTTTTCCAGTATATACAATAACAATAGTAAATATATTTATAACTCCACAGTCAGAACCAGAAGATAACAGCATCTCCATTTAGCTTAGTTTACAATATCTGCTTGTATGCTACTGTTAAAATATTTAATGATACATGTTTCTGGTCTGGTTGGTAATACCAACTCTCCTAAATTAATGACAGTGACATTTTGGCCACACAGAGGTCTAAAATTTCAAGGAATCAGGTGATGCCTGGTTTGCTCATACCTTTGCTTCTTAGCCTGAGATCACCTATCTTCTGTTACAGCTTATACAACCTATAAAGCTGATAATTTTCTAGGATGACGGAGGTAAGGAAGGGAACAGAACTGCTGTATAGAAAGATAAACAGATTTAGTTTCACTTTTATTGGCAAATAAGCATTTGAAAACTATCACTAGAGATAAGGTAGAAGGCTGCTGGAAGTCTTTCAGATATTTGCCATCATAACATGTATATAAACTCTAGTTGAGAATCACTATATTCATATTCTTAAAGAAATAAATGAAGTATTAGATCCTTGATGTTACCTATAGGTCTATATATTTATCCCTAAAACAACAACAACCACAAAAAAGACAAAACAATTCTTCCAATCTATACACTAATGAATACTTGGTTTGTTCCTTTTTCTGTGGAAAGTGAGAACAATACTCTAAAATGATACTGAAATGACCTTTACGTATCTCATAAATATCTGTAGAACTCAGAAGGATGATTTCGGTATCAGAGATTCCTTTACTCTTATTCTGTCATATCCATAGGGTGTTAAAATCTTTACCCTGGACTATTCTATATTTCTTTTGTTTATTATGTAGTGCACTGCCTTTGTGTACTTCCCTTACCTCTACTTTTTAAGCTTTCTTCTGAACAAACATCCTGACATTGATCAGTGCCTTGCTTTAAGACCTGGAAAGCTGCTCTGCTACAGAGCAGTGCTGCGTAGGCAGAACAAGATAGGCATATTATTTGGTTTTTGTTGTTTATTTGAAATTTAGTCTTATTTATAGAATGTTTATTCTGTTTATGAATAATGTCTATCTACTAGGAGAGAATATATACACATTTTTTTTCTTTTCTTTCTTAATATTATAAAACCATTACTGTTTCCATGCCCCCAAACATAAATTTTAGATCAAACACTTCACAGCAGGAGGAAAAATCTGCCAAGTGACAACTAGCAATAAAGATCAGCTTCCTAAAGTTAAATTCAAAATTAGTAGCATTTTCTAATCCTGCTGCATACAAAATGCAAGTAATTTGAGCATGCAACAGGTCATAAAAGACACATTATGCATTTTTTTTTTCTCTTGGGAATATCAGTCAGAGTTCATGATGTGTAAGAGAGAATAGAAACTGAAGAGGTGCTGAATAGGTACTGTCTCATCTTGACAAATCTGATTAATAGCACTGCATGTGTCCAAGGACATATTAATGACAGATATTTGCACAGTTTTAATACCAGCAATTAAAACTCCATGTGTGTATATACATATAGATTCATGATATAATTACCATTCAAAGGATCATTCCTCTAGGTCTGTTGCTATGTAAAAACCATTCCTTTCTACTGAGTATATCTAACTTTTCAACTTCATAAGTCCACAAGCTATGTGCTTTCTTTGGTGAAGAAAATAGTATTCCACAATTTATCAGTCAGAGCAACACCACAGAGGCAAAGTGCAAGTATGCTAGAAGGTTATCTATTGCATGCTTTTGGCTGCTGATGTAGCCAAGTCAAATTTCCCCTTAAAAACTCAGGTTGTTGTACAATAAAATCACCACCGTTACATTCACTGAAGTGGGACCAAACAGCTATTGACTCAAATTTGACTGGAAGTCAAGCTAAGAAAAATGCTGTTATAGTGCTAAAGGTTCCTGATGCAGGTGCTTGCAGTATGATTCAGGTGTCTAAGAAAGGTCTCCAGTGTTGTTATAGATGCTTTATGATATCAGAGACATCATCACAGAACTGGGAGGCCTCATCTAAGAGACAACAACTGTCTAAAAGAACCCAAACAGGATGCCCTAAACCACTGAAAATAAAAATTAGATTTTTATGTCCCTAGATAACAATATAAACAAAATCAGTTGGAGGAATTTTTCTGAGGATTCCTGAGGATACTACACATTTGCATGTGGGGTGGATTGTGCATTGATACCATCATAATTCCGTAACTCCAAGAGGCAGCAGCAATAATACCAAGATGATTGCCCCCACCCCCCCAACTATTACCATTCTGTTATTGCAGAACCCATGGTGCTATCCTCATGCCTTTCTCTGACTGTTCCTTGCTTTGTAGTGCCCAGGTATTGCATGCGTTTTTGTCCATCTTCTACCAGTGCTAATCTTCTCCATAAACCTGCAGTGACACTATATACACAGCTAGATCAGTAAAGAAAGAGAAGACCTACACATGGACACTGTTTCCATTGATTTGGCCAGCAGCAATTCTCCCTTTCCTCAGAAAAGTGCCACAAGACATCAGTGGGCCTTGAGGTGTCCAGTGCAGTAATGAGAAAGACAGGCATTTTTTTGTTTGCTTTGAAACCACCTGGTGGAGCCTAATGAATTTTACATTTGACAGGAGGCATTCAGCAAAAGGTTAAAATCAGATTCCTGAAGTTCTCTAGACGTCTTTGCTGCACATATAATACACGTTTTCTCTCCCAAGACAAATGTTACCATCTGTATTACAGCCAATCAGAATTCAAGTCAGTTTACACCTCAGTGGATCAGGAGATTCATGAGCAGATCAGTTGTCCCTGTTTTGGAGGAGGCAACATCCGTCACAGGAGTGGAAAGTGCAGCTGAAGGCTGTTACAATTTCAGCCATCCAATTTTAATCCACCACCACATGTCTGGTAAAGCCTCCTGGCACTTTGGGTTGTGATTGCTATTGATTTTCAATGAGGGTAGGAACTTAAAAAAGTTATACGTACGTTTCTATAGAAAGATTACTCTAGGGATATATACATCACAATTTGTCATGCACTCAGAACTACCTCATGAGGTCACAAATGTCACCTTTACATTAACAGATTGATTTGCTGCATTCCAAACAGCTATAACTCTGATTTTCTTACTATTCCTCTGTTTTCAGAGTTGTCACTTAGCATAGAACCTGAAGATCCATAAAGTCTCAGAAGTATAAATAAACCTTGACAATTAGTGACAACTTTGAGGAGAACATTGTGTGACTTTCAGAGTACAGAGTGAGCTTGTAGTTCTGGCAGCATAGATAAAATATTGTTTATATCTGTGAGTTGGGCTCTCCTCAAGGCATAATAGGCATAGAAGTCCATGGTTAAGGATGGACACTTGATTTTACTGTTCAGCAGCTATATCTTCCATTACCCCAAAAGAAATAAAAGAATAAAAACAAAGCAAAGCCCCCAAAACAAAAAATTACTCCATTCAGACTCGTTCAAATGTAAAATAGTAATTTTCTGTATTTATATTATTTCATATTTATTTTACAGGTAACATTCCTCACTCTGCCAATAGTGCACGCAGACAAAAAAAAAGAAATAATTAAATAAAATCAAGTGAAATATTTAATGTGCGATACCTTTTTACAGCTGGACGTATTAAAAACAAAGGACAACCCTGCTAGTAAAACAAACAAAAGAGGTTTTCCCCTTTTAAGTAATAATATTGTTACTAGGGCAATTCAGTTGGGATGTGAGAAGCCTCAGTGCAGTCTGCTCTAAATGAGAGAGCTGGTAGATTTTAACTTGTCTCTTCCACTCCCCAGATGAACACTCAATAAATAGGCTATAGAGTATTCTGGATTCAGGTCATTAATGGCTTCTGTTTGACCTATTCTACTTCACTTTGAATATTTAAATACTAATTAATGGAGCAGAAAAGAGAAAGAATTATTGTATAAATTGACACTGTATGTTAAGCACTGGCTTGAGCCTTGGGCTTTAACCTAGTGACCTTATCAATTCACCACCATTATGATCAGGCAGACAGGAGTCTCAGCCTACAATGAGGAGGGTAGCACAGGGAAAAGAGTACAGGGTATTAGAGCCCTTCAGTGAAGACTGGGCAATGGTTATATGATTATCTGCTGCATTTTTTCAGGCCCAGCACACCACCCTTAGCGAGTCCACAGACATCCACAGCTCTCACAATAATAACTCTTTTTTCCCATGAGGAGAAAATGCTTTCTACTACAAAGACTGTATCTGCACTTGTTGTTCAGGTGATACTTATGCCTGACTGTGGCATCCTACTCTTTTCATCTCACTGATATGGTTTCTGCACCCTTGGTTTATAAAAATGGAAAGGAAATTACAGGATTTCTTTTGTGATTAATAGTAGCTTGCAATAAAATATCAATACCAATTTTCTTTTCCAAAGTGGTCTAATGACTTTTGTCCAGAAAGCTTTTCCCTCATCATAAGCATGTAGCCAATTTCCAAGCACTTCCACCGGCACAGGGAGTTGAAAACTCTTCACAGGACTCATGCTTTTTGCTTCCTTTATATATTTAGATGGGAAGAAAACGGTGAGAAGAGAGAGACCCTCAGAACCCACTGTACACATCTGAACCAAGACCCTCTACCATCATATCTGGCCAGCACCAGAGGCCAAGAGAGGCAGATTCTGGACAGTGAGTAGCAGAGAACAGAACAGCTCAGAGGAGGAAGAGCAAGAGGGAGTCCAGCTGGGCAAAACCCTTTGCTCTCCTCCAAATGCTGCTAAAGTATATGATTACAGTGGACTTAAAACCACTTACTGTGGATGATTTGTAGTCGTGGTAAACTTCAATAGGTTAGGAACCTAGTTAGATTTGCTAATATGGATCATGTTTTCTATTGGACATACATGGTAATATAAAGACAGTGTTCCTAACACTGATAGAGAGGCAGATGGAAACAGGATAAGACAACTTAAATAGGCAAATTCAGCTTATCTTTGAAAGCTTCTCTCTCTCACCATTATCTGCAACAGATTCTGTGAGTAGGACAGTGATCTGTAGTTCAGCCCAGAAATGGGTGGTGGGCACCTAGCGTAGGTCTTCTGAGTATGAAGGAGCTTCTGCAAGCTGTTGAGTAGAAGTGTGATAACTTTAAGACCAGGTAATCTATTTAGAGCTGCAGCATAAATTATCTCTTGAAATTGCTGCCATTAAGCTATTTTGTTTCTTTTGCATCATATTACATCACAGTACCTATGAATCAATGCAACTGGAATAACTAAAAGGGAATGATAAGCAAAAGGAGTTTTACAACTGCTACCAGAGTTTACAGACTTCTAAATTCATCAGAGTATTCGTAGAATCATAGAATGTTCTAGGCTGGAAGGGACCTCTAGAGGTCATCTGGTCCAACCCCCCTACACAAGCAGGGACATGAAGTATTGCCCTACAATCTGTGTAATTACAGAGCAAAGAGAAAAAACTGAACACATATCATACATATATTGGCAAACACCTCAGAATTAAAAGGGAATATTTCTACAGACTAAAGACTTAGAGAGCTGTGAATGGGAGTGTCTGTGAGAAAGCATTTGCAGATTTATTGGTGACTGATAGCTATAAAAATGTAATATTCTTTATGAAATGTGGAAAATAGGGTTGGAGATTATGCAGCAACCAATTCTACATGAATAGAGATCATGGAATATGGAGAGGATGGTGCATGAAAATTAACTGATTGAATTCATCACAGGCACTTATAATTACATATGTGGCTGTGTACTCTTTTATTAATTTCCTTTTCTGTTATTATAGATCTGTATTGCTTTTATTTTTGATCAATAGAGAGCATCTGATAATTAAAAGAAGAAAATTATATTAAACTTTTTCATTCATTCTCCAAGAAATTATGTACACTAATCTTTTGATCTGATCGATTTCAATAAGAAGTTTGTAGAATAAAAGATACATCCTATCAAGACATTTCATTATCTAGTTCAAAGAAAACGTGTACTTCATATAGTATGAGTAAATAATACTAATAGCAGTATTACTGCTACTAAACAATACGAAGTGAAAGCTCTAAGTTATTAATTCTGTATTCTAAGGTGTGATATACATTTTGGGATTGTAATAATGGCTGTTTCTTAGCATACTGCAGTGGGTTAACCCTGGCTGGATGCCAGGTGCCCGCAAAAGCTGCTCTGTCACTCCCCTCCTCAGCTGGACAGGGGACAGAAAATACAATGAAAGGCTTCTGGGTTGAGATAAGGACAGGGAGAGAGCACTCACCAATTACCATCACAGGCAAAACAGTCACCTTGGGGAAACGAATTTATTAACAAATCAAATTGGAGTAGGTTGAAGAGAAATAAACTCCAATCTTAAAACACCTTCCCCCCACCCTTCCTTTCTTCCTGGGCTTAACTGTACTCCTTATTTACCTTCTCCCCAAGAGTGGTGCAGGGGGTGGGGAATAGGGGTTGCGGTCAGTTCATCACATGTTGTATCTGCCACTTCTTCATCCTCTTGGGGAGGACTCCTCACACTCTTCCCCAGCTCCATTGTGGGGCCTCTCCCACAGGAGACAGTTCTCTACTAACTCCTCCAACAATCTGTCCTCTGGTGCCTGGATTACCTCATCTCCCTCCTTCTGCATGACCTTGATGTCTACAGATTTATTTCTCTCACATATTCCTCTCTCTAGCTGCAGTTGTTATTGGACATTTTTTCCCCCCCTCTTCTTAAATATGTTACCAAAGAGTTGGTACCACCCTTGTTGATGGTCTTGGCCTTGGCCACCAACAGGTCCGTCTTGGAGCTGGCTGACATTGCCTCTGTTGGACATGAGGGAATCTTCTAGCAGCTTCTTGCAGAAGCCACCCTTGTAGTCTCCCCTGCTACCAAAACCTTGCCATGCAAAGTCAATACAGATACATTACGCTACATATGTGCTATAAACCTTCCATCACTCTACGAACAGAAAATTACTTTCCAATTATGTATGGCCAGATTACAACAGAATAACTACATGCAAGGAAAAAAGGACTTCTTTACACAAAGACATAATCTCTGACAGGAATTTCCTTTATTTCATATCCCTAAATACTGAACAAATATTCTGTCAGTGCAGGTGTTAAGCATTTAATGCCTGCACTTAAACTTTTTTTCTTCAGCCAATGGCTGCAACTGAAGACAAGATAATGCACTACCTGGCCAACCCTCTGACGTGTCAGCTGTTCTCAAGTTCTTGCTGACCTTATTTTCATCAAATAATAACAAATAAATATGAAAGGGCATTAAAAATCCATTTTTAACAATATATTATTTCTGTTATTGATTCTTCATTGCTCTTAATTGGCAATGCTATTGGTATGGAAACATGACCTTTTCACTTTAAGAACCTGCTGCTTATACTTCCATTCTTCTGCTTATAATTCTTCCATTGCGATATTACAACCATTTCCATACCAATCTATTGTGAAGATTATGATGACTCTAAATGGGAGGGAGCAACAAGAGCAAATAAACTTTTAAGAAACAAATCTACTATTTTTATGCAAATGTCCTTTATAACAAAAAGGAGAAATATAACATATATATGGGAAGATTTTTTTCCACACGGAACAATTTTTCAAAACCTGCTGTGAAATGCTGGTGACTCTAAATGAAAGAAATATGTAGAACTCAGAAACTAAGCTCTAATATTTTTCAATAAGTTTCTTACTATATTTTGCTTTTTCTTATATAATGCTTTGTATACCTGGTATAAATAATTTTTTTTAAATAATTAATCATCTGAAGCACAGCAGTTCATCATACTCCGAGAATACCAAATCAAAATACTTTCAAATCTCACATTTGCCATCTAGTTACAATTATTTGCTTGCATGTTTCTGATATTTTTTTTTTTTCCTGAAGACAGCTACAAAAATTACTGTAAAGATGCTTTTCTTGATATAAAAAGATTCCCTGTATCTCATGTACCAATATGGCATATGTGGTTAACTCCTTGACATGGAGATTCAGATGATGAATTTCGATCATTGTTGCATGGAAGGAGTCAGAATCCCCTGAGGGCAAGCTGCAGCTGACCCTCACAGGAGCCCTCCTGTGATCGAGGGGAGAAATCCAAGCAGTAGCAATAAAGGATGTTGGGTTTTTTTCTAGAAAAGCTCATATTGTGGAATTGGATAGTAGGGAAGGAAGCCTTCTAGAGTTGGGAAATTCAAGTTGCTCTAGCAACAAGTGTAACTGAGAAAAAAGATCTTCAAAAGATTTTGAAAAGTAGTTAGGATATGTAACAGAGAAAAGGTCTCAATGCTCCGGAGGGGTTTCCCCTGCAGCAGAGTGGGAGCAAACGTGTTACCAAACACTTCCCCCTCTGCCTCTTAAAAAAACCCCAGCCTTGATGCTTGAAAACCTAATAGGCAACATCTGCATTTTGGTGAATATATCATTGGACCCATTGAAGAAATACTAATGCTAGCTATTCCTTTTTCTGGAATAGGCTGAGGTATGAACTCTAGTATTAGACCAATTACATATGAAGGAGAGGAATTCTACCTATTTGTACAGACATCTTGAAGCAATCTGAGAACTTCAAGGAGGGAAAGTGGAAACCAGTCAGACCCCACTTATACTGTGTTTTAAGATACGATAAGCAGTAAAATACATTAACTCCCTCTGAGCTGACGTATTCCTAACATTTGAATTCAAAGAGCCCAGTAAGGTCAGCAGGTGTCTGCAGGATTTAGGAGCCCACATCCCATTGGAAATTCATATGAGGTGAGTCCTAAATCACTTGAAAAGTTGAACTTCAGTGATCTGGAGCCAAATTTCCACCTTTCCTTACATGTTAGAATTTCATAGTCTAGGAGAGCACTGGCTAACACTTCAAATTAAGCAGAGGAAAATTAGTCTTTTATAGCTTTATAAGCAAGTGTAAAAAATGCTTTTGCTTTACAGAATCACAGAAACACAGAACGTTAGGGGTTGGAAGGGACCTCCAAAGTCCAGCCAAGTCACCAAGTCCAACCCCCCTGTCAGAGCAGGACCAAAACTAGGGCAGATCACTCAGAAATCCATCCAGGCAGGTCTTGGAAATCTCCAGAGAAGGAGACTCCACAACCTCTCTGGGGAGTCTGTTCCAGTGCTCTGTAACACAGTAAATAAGATCTTCCTCATGTTGAGGTGGAACTTCCTGTGCTCGAGCTTGAATCCATTGCCCCTTGTTTTATCATAGGGCACAGGTGAAAAGAGGTTGTCCCTGCCTTCGTGATGCCCAGCCCTCATGTATTTATAGACATTAATTAGATCCCCAAATTTTTCCAAAATTGCTTCTAAAGAATATTATGCTGATACAACCTTTAACTTCTGTCTGTGTGGTTGTTTCCTCCATGTGCATGTTATTTCAAAGAGCTTTTACATTACTCTTGATTAGTCAAGTACAACAGATACAGAAGGGAATAGTGGTTAGTGAGTAGTTAAAAGATTTTCTGTGTTATTGAGCCTGCTGAAATAGTCTTATAAAACTGATTGTATTGTGAACCTCTCTGCAATAATTCATACCTGAAATTACTTAAAAAGAAAAGGGAAGCCCTAAGGACTAGGTTTAAAAGATAGCAGGTTTTACTGGGAAATTTTATAGATCATTTTACTTACAGCTGTATAACTCTGTGTAGCAATTTCCTGAGAACTTAGCAGACCTCAGGGGTTAACAATAATCAAAACAGAATAAATTACTTCTATAAAATCCAAACTGCAGGAAGTACAATTGATAAGAACAAGAAAAGTGTCATTTACTGAAGTTTAAACTAGTGACCAAGCACAGCAAAGGGACATTGAGCTGCTCCCTTCCCAAAAGGTAGCAGACTTCACCTTTTCATGATCTAGTTTCTATGAAATAACTCTTCAGTTTATTATGATTTTTACTTTTTTTTTGGTTTGGTTTGGTTTTGTTTTTTTTGTTTTGTTTTTGTTTTTTACATGTTGAGATTTGTTCAGGAATCAAATGTTTCATTTCCAACTTCTCAGTATGCAAAGAAAATGAAACACTCAATCCTAAACTATGAGCAGCCTGAAAAATACATTATCTGTTCAGTTACACACCTGATATTTTTATTGATTGGTAGTAATACCTTCCCTTCTTTGGAAATAAATGAGTGCTATAAAAGAGTAAAAAGAAGTTTTACCTTCCCATTCATCTTAGAAATCTGACATTTCAGAAAGAGATGCCAAAGGGATATTTAGACATACTTGTGAGTTGATATAAGCTGACAGGTACATCATATCTTTTAAAATGTCAGAATGAAGACTGGAGGAAAATGGTTGTCATTTATCTCTAAATAGCATGAAACCTTCTGAAGCAAGAGTACTGTATACATTACCCTTGTTATTTGTTTTTTGGAAACTCAACTCCACACATTCTTGAAACCTTCAGAGGGGATTAGAGAAAAATCTTGAACTTTTTTTTTTTGTTATGGAAAAAAAATATAAATTTGTTCCCATCTGTAAAATAACTATAGTTATAATAAATATTGAAACTCCCTAGGGTAAATAGTAGGTTACAAACACCACTGTCTTCACTCCAGAAAAGTGTAACAGTATAAGGAAACTCTGTAAAGACAATTCCTGTTTAGTCTGGAGAAGAGAAGACTGAGAGGGGATCTTATGAATGTTTGCAAATATCTGAAGGGTGGGTGTCCAGTAGAAGGGGCCAGGCTCTTCCCAGTTGTGCCCTGTGATAGGATGAGAGGCAATGGTAGCAAGGGGAAACACAGGAAGTTCCACCTCAACATGAAGAAAAACTTCACTGTGAGAGTGACAGAGCCTGGCCCATGTTGCCCAGAAAGGTTGTGGAGTCTCCTTCTCTGGAGACTTTCCAGATCCACCTGGATCTGTTCCTGTGTGGCCTGCCCTGGGTGACCCTGCTCTGGCAGGGGGGCTGGACTTGATGATCTCCAGAGGTGCCTTCCAACCCCTACCATTCTGTGATTCTGTGATTCTAAATGGAGAGACAAAATTCCTCATCTGACAAAAGGGGAAAACTAAAAGAAGTGTTCTGTGAATATCCCTTCAGTTTTAGGGCATGAGAGGGCCCTTGAACTGACACAGTCTTTCAGTAAAAGTTAATGCTGTGTTTTGTCATTTTCTTTTTGCAATACTAATTCCAAAAATTATAATCTAAAGTTGAAGTTTAACCTTGATAGACTAAATGTATATTCTCATTCATCTCTGATTTTTATCTGGAAATAGATGTGATCTCTAGCTGCAGCTGAGACACAGCTTCCACTTTGAGAACAGTTGATCTTTGTTGAGGGTACACAATACATGTGACCTAAAATATGTTCTGAGCTTCACAAGACTTGGTAAATCTTTACACTATCTTACAAAGTTTTCTTTGAGAGAAGCTTATGCCAGTTACTCATATCTGAGAAGAAAACTTCGTTTCAAATGAGTAATAAGTAATCCGGAGAAAATGGAATGTTTTTGAGGTTATTGACATCCTTTCTAAGTAGTAAAATCTTAGACCAAGTAGCAAAAAGTCACTGTGCCATCCCTTATGGTTGTTCCTGAACCAGCTACCAGCACTTAGCCATGTCTTCATTTTATGCAGGATTATGCTCTGGCTAAATTTTGAAGTGTGTGAAACAAATTTGATGAGAAAATATCACTACATGGTATTCGTGTGCAGGTGCAGAATCTTAGGTATCTTGTTTTCTTTTCTCTTTTTCTCCCTACATAGATATTTTTATGGCATCTCATCTACACACTGAAAAAAAAAAAAAAAAAAAGAAAAACAAAGAAGATTTAGGATTCCTTAAAGGTTACCTGAGAAAAAAACAAAATCACTTCTGTAATCACTTCCATTGTCTTCATGCTTCCTCTTGCCAGCCCAAATCAATCAACACCTGCCAGTAGAACAGGGTCATGACTGGGAGTCTGTCTTGTACTCATACCTAAGTCCAGCTTATTTTCACTCTACAAGATTCTGAGGAAACAAATCCAGAAGAGCTGCTCAACAGCACAATGAATATCCTACAGATTGGAGACTGTTGCTTCTGTGGCCTGAAAATCAGGCCCCAAACCCTCCTCATCTATTATAAGGGACTTGGAATTGACCTACAATTTCAATCTTCCTATCACATCACTTCAGATCTCTGAAGAGTAGATGAGATAAAATAATAAAGACCTCAACCAACCACACAGATATGAGATTCAGAGTAGTCTCTAATTTATCTTAGTGATAAATGCCAAGAAGTGGTTACCTGGTTACATTATTTAGCTTGGAAAACTGAGTAATGCTCTACAATAATTTGTAGAAATAGTCTTCGCTATGCAGTGAGATATCCCCGTGGCATATAAAATAAAACTTGAAATTATAGGCAAGTCTGGCTTAAAATGTCTGCACAAGGAAATACAGTTTCACACCTCTCCACTACTATTTGTTTGAAGAAACTATGGAATGTAAATTCAGCTTTTGGTGGTCATCTGTGACCCCCAAAGACTAATTTTTATTGCAAAAATTAGCGCATGAAAAGCAACATTTTAATGTGTTCTATTACCAAGCTAATGAGTACACCTACTCTAACTTGGAATGTCATGTAAATTGCATGCAAGCCATGGAAATACGCATGGAACATACCAGTAATTGCAAGGACATTAAAGTAAGTACTTTTTGTGAGTATTATATTTATGTTATTATACGAGCAGAAGATTTTCTTTGCTTAGTCTTTTCTGGTGTATAATAATGGCATTATACAACTTTTGTGATTTTCAGAGAAAGAAGTGGCAAAATTATCAACTGATTAATGTATTTCAAGATTTTCCTGATTCCTACAGAAGATGAGATCTTATTTTCTCACCTGAGAGAGTAAATCCAGATCCCAAATGAGTAATTTTTCTCAAGTATATAATCCACAACATTCTGTATTAATGGTTTCCACATAAAGCAATAGTGACATAATTTTCCAAGAAGGGTTTTTTTTCACTAAGCACAAAATTGCCAACACTGGTACAGAAAAAAAAATCCTTATGTTCTGAATATATCCATTTTCTCCATATTAATTTGCTGATTCATAACAATAAAAGTTTGGGGGGGTTTAATTGCAAATATTTATCCATATAAAAGCTATAAAACCTGAGGAGGATATTTTTGTTATAAGATTCAGGTCTTAGAAAGGAAAAAAAAAATATTTTGTCCATGTTTTAATTGTTAACTGTCTCAGAGAAGTGACATCTTAATCTTGAAAATGGTTCATATGAAAAGTTTACTTGTAGGCTAACAATCCTTTAAACTTCTTCAGTGACAGGTAAGTTAAAAATCTTGTCTGAATTCAAAGATCTCTAGAACAGAAGATGATTTATTTTTAATATCTCTCTGCATAGAGTATGTCATAAACATTTCTTTATCTCTTTATCCTACTTAGATTAAGCTTCTAAGCATATAACCCAAACCAGAAAGAATACATTAACGATAAGCCCTATGTGTTTGTAATATACATGAAATAAAAATGTCTACTGAAAGACATATTTATGAAATTATACTCACAAAATAAGATTCCAGATTCTAGAAAATAAATTCTAACTACACATGCTTATGCAGAGCATAGAATGCTGCAAAATCATCATTAATTTTAATACACTTTCATCACATTTTTCTAATCATCAATACCATAAGAAATGGAATGAAAGTGTTGAAATATCTTGCAGTTGTCTTTTATGGGTACCTTTCTGCCCTATGCATGAATGGTGCATCCATTTAATTACATTTTTGGAATGTGAATATTTCTGAAGTTCATGGCTTCTCTCCATTCCTGTGTCTGCATTAAATTTTAGACAGTGAGACAAAATAGGGTTCCACCTTATTTGGTCATGGGACACTAATTAGACTTCAGCAAAAGAATCCGCAAATCTCGGTGATACTTCTTAGAACAGAAGAAAACCTTTCCACCTTTTAATGGCATAATCAATCCAAAAAGTATTCATAATGTTAAAGTCTTGCCTCAGTGCAGTTTAAAAGATTTTATTTTCAGTTTAAAAAAGCCTCCATCTCGAGGTGTCCCCTATATGTTGTTATTGCTAACTGGAACAGAAAGTAAGTTACACTGTGGAAAAATGTTGACCTGGTTGGGATGACAGTTTTCTTATTTCCTCCCATGGATTCTAAATCAAATAATCTTTAGCATCTGTTGTAAACAGGCACAAAGTCCATTCAGCTCTCATTCACATGAGGTAACACCTCCACCATTCTCTGTAATAGCAGATCCATACAGTAAGAGCTCCAGTATTCCCAGCCTACAGTAACAGCAGGTGCTGCAAAGTTTCCACCCAGTTTGAGCACTTTACATGCACATCAGACTGTTGCAGGACCTCTGTAATGTTCCTGGCACCACCTTAACCTTAGTTCTTTTGTGCTTCACTCTCTGACTCTCATGGTTATAGGAAAAAAAAAAAGAACAAAGTTTCATACTTATGTATGAAGTTCAGCCCTGATGGATGAAAAGGGTGCTTACGATTATTTGTCCTGATTTCATCCTACTCTCTTTCATCTATCAGAAAAAAAACTTTTGTTCCATATCAATAAAATAAGGATAGCAGCTTAAAGAACATTTTTTCAGCATGGTGTGCTTTTCAAAATGCCTGTTCTCTATTCATAAATCTTCTAGTGATTCTCAAACATGTCCATATAAACAATATTTTCCTATTTACTAAACCTTCCCATAGTCTCAGGCCATATTCAAAATGTGCATTCCTGTTCTTAATACTTTGATGGATCTTCAAATCTGGATTTATTTGCCCATAGTCTTCCAACATTTATCTTCCCTCCAGCTCACAGTCTAATGCAAGGCCATACTATTTCCATTCAACAGAAAGGAAGGGATGGAGCAATTAAGTGAAGAGCAAAGGCCACACTGGAAATCTGACAGGAGACAGAGCTGAACCTGAGTCTCCTGTTCTAACTTCTGGCTCATCGCTCCTCTACATTGTGCAATATTTGAGGAAGATAGATCACAGGCTTCCTCTGAGTGTAGTTATTAATTTTTTTTCACCCATCTTTACAAGCCATTTATACACATTCAGTGTGTGCATAAAGTTTTTTGAAATCTTTCCATCTTGGATTTTAATACCAAAGCTACTGCAAATTTCTTAATTCAGGAAACTTTCAAGCAATTGTCTGAAGTTTCTTTAATATTAATACAGCAGTCTCAACTCATAACTCTGTCAGTATAATGAAAAGAGATAGAGATGTCCTGTGCAGATGTAGAAATTGACAGTCCTTTCTAAATTTTTAAGAAAGCTTTCGAAAGCTACTTGGTTATTCTGTATACATCTTTGCAAGATTTTGCTGGCTCTTATATTCTGGTCAAAGGCCTATTCATCATCTAACCTTTCTTTATTAATTTCCTTTTCTATTATATCAAAAGACTACAGCTTCAGCTGTAATTAGATAAGTGCTAATAAATAAAAAATACATACTTTCTCATTTATTCAAGATGAACATTTACATTACAGTTGCTATTCCAGCCTTACAGCTTAAATTGACTATATTCTTACAGTCATATAACTGATAATCTTTCACTCACTACCACAATTCATCCCCCCAAAAGTACAATACATTCAGAATGTTATTAAAGTATTCTGGTGGAAGACAAGAATAGACAGAAAACTTATCTAAAATAATTGAATGACTAATAATGAATAATATTCACAATATGAAATAGAAGCAGGCCATAAGGCATTGTACTACATTTGTTATAACTTTTACTGGCTTTTTATTTAGGGTAGTGCTTTATTTAAGCCAGGTGCTACATAAGAAGTGAGAAAGAAATCATATAGGATGATGTTCTTAAAGAACTCTACCTACGTGCTGCACAGCTCTCTCCCCAGCACCCATGCAGGCAGGCTACTTTTGACAGATAAGTGGAGAAAAGCTAAAGGGCCTTTAGGGTTCTTTCAACATAGGAATTGTGACAAAAGGTTTGCATCCCCTAAACGTGCAAATAGACTTAAATTTAAGATATCAGACTTATTTACAGCTGAGGCTGTTTCCATGTCTAGATCATCCTGCTCATCCTGCTGATCAGGACAGAAGGGATATTCTTTTAAGGGACGTTCATGAGATATTTTGTTTCATAGTCACCGTATAGGCAGGTGCAGGTTGAATTTGCTTCCTTCCATTTCCAGAAGTGCTCAGATCTGAGGGACTACAATCTGACAGAATCCCTTGGGTATTCATTCTTCATTGGGTGCTATTCCCTAACAAACTACTACACATATGGACTTTGAAGATCATTAAACACCATTCCTATGATCAAGTGCTAATGAAGTTGATAGCAGGTCTGCAAGTCTAAGAAAGTGTAATATCTACTTATCATGGAAATATATTGTCAGGATTTGTATCGCACACAGTGTATTTCTGCACAAGCAGATACTTCAGTTCACGTCACCTTTAGTCAAGAGCTACTTCTCTGCAGAACAAAGTATAGATTAAAAAGAGTTAGAGCGCTGTAGCACTTGCAGATTTCCACTTGTGGATTCCATTCCACTTGCAGTGGAAATTTGGGCAGGTAACTTTTATACATAATAAACTCAGATGATACCTTTGGAAGCACACAAGACGTGAAAGTGGTACTTGTACAAGACATCCATGGAAAATTAATAGTCTGCCTGTTGGGAAGTTAACATTACTCATATCTATGTCCAAAAACATGTTCATGAATTGCTATAAAATGTTATAAAATCGATGACAAATAAAAGAACATATTATATCCTTATCTTCCCAATTCATTGCCCCGGCATCTAAGCAAGCTGGAAACACAAATCAAAAGAAATGTTTCTGCAACCAAAAGTAAATCAACAAATTACTAACTGATAATAAAGAAGTAAAAATATATGCTCTTTCACATAGAATGTGTGTTTTTCTTTTTGAGCTGATAAGACACTGCTGTAATTCTAGTTTTATTCAAAACCACTGAAAATACTGTCTCCAATCACTGTGAGAAGAAAATGTAATATATCTATATTTAATGTAGAAGAAGAGTTTGATTCTCCAATTAAAAGAATGAAAGCCATAAAAGATGAAAGATTGAAAGTAAACACAGTTAAGAAGTCCTGACTGTAGGTGAAAATGAGACGGAATTTTCCAAAAATAAATTCAGAGACTCAACAAAGTTCATACAGGCAATTTTCATGATATACCTCAATATGTCCATCGACTTTTTGAAGACTTAGATTTGTTCAATTAGATAAAGTGAAATCATTCTCAAAAACTCCTTAAAGATAACAAGGATTGTGCTACTAGCAATAGCAACAATAATGATTTCTAAGGTGTTGACTTGATATATTCAATTCTACAAATGGAGAAGGATTTATAGCAGATGCAAGAAGTGGAATAAAAATAGAAGCCAGATAAAAAAAAAGGTGGAATGATGTATTCAAGAGTATGAATGCAGATGTATCCTGTAAAAGCATGTACATATTAGCTGACTTCTCATTCACACTAATTTGAACTCTTATAATAAAATATTCTTTCAAAAGTACTCTGAAGTTTCTGAAGTTTACAATATGATTCTGCAAACTCATAGATTTTAAGACAGAGTGTAGTTCTTCAAGAATTGCACTGAAACAAGTTCTTCCACACTAATGAAGAAGATACGAAGGTAAAGATATAAAACCAACCAGTAGCTGGCATACTCACACTA
>JAAGNO010027707.1:55651-70484 GCA_033439905.1 Ceryle rudis
AGATTTTTATACTCTGCTATTGATGCTTTCTCTGATATGCCGCGTTACAAAGCACCCAAAATCTCAGTAACATTTCAGGAAGCATTGGTCCTGCTTTTTTTAAATTGATACAAATCAAAAGCAATTAGAGATTGATCTCCATATTACACAGTGAACAACAGGCTGTTTGCAAGGTATCTGAGAAAATGAGTAATGCGGGGTGGGAAGAAGTTCTAGAGACTTTTCTAAGGACTTACTAATACAGACTTGATTTCACCATTTCTTTCTAATTCTTAACACAGGACCCAATATTAATCATAACCATTTGTGATGTCCTGTGTGCCTAGATGACCAGGAATTCAGACGAGTAATTTTTTTCAGACATCCTGCAGGACAAGTGGAAAGGTCTTGCTTCCTGCTTATTCACATCACAAACAAAACCAGGGAGAGGTGGAATTGTGTGAAAATGAGACTGTTGCATCTAGAAAACAGACACATAATACCATTATAAGTTTTTTTTTGTTGCTAGTTAAATAATTCAACCTGCAAAACAGCTGCCTCTTGCAGTGGGATACAGCTGACACTGGAATTGCTCCAGTGCAACCTGTCTACACCTATTTTCAAGAGAAGATGATATCCATAACAGTCTACCTAGGTATTTTCATGGAAAGAAGGAACGTCTGGAAGTTAAAATTGTGTTCATATTTGAGAAATGCCAAGAAAATGTAAACAGCTTAATGAAACAATAAAGGGGGAAGTGTCTGAATTTGCAGATAGATGGAATTAATGATTATAACTTGATGTTTGTAAATAAACATGAGGTTGCATTTAACATCTCTTAGAGAAGCTCAGGGCCATAGAGAGAAAATGGACATGGGTTGGCTGAAATTTTACATAACGTTTGCAATATCTAAGGAAGGGTCACATTATGAAAGAAATCTTGATCTGCAAAGATGCTTGTCTAGTTTTAAATTTAGGTACCCATATTCCATGATCTGAAGCTTTATTGTTAAAACTCATTAAAGATGAAGATACATTTAAAGACCAATTTCTGTTATGATGAAAAATTCTTGCAGAACATGAACATTTCTGAGACTTGAGAATAGACTCAAAATCATTCCAAGTACATGAACTGTTGCTGCCTGTCCTGCTTGGAGTAGTGGTGATTTAAGACCACAGAGCCATGGATTTAATAGACAGGATGATTAGGGGGAGGACCAAAGGTGGGGAAAGAGAGGAACAAAGGTGGATTGGAGAGATACATGCCTATGGGGAGCACAGGTTCAGCTGCATTCCTCCCTGCTTGGGGATGTGGGACCACCATGGCCATCTAGCATGGGAAGGAAAGCCATGACACTGCAAATGGCTCTTGTGGTGGGCAGTGAGGAAGTTATAGGTACTGAAGCCCACTAGATTTGTCTGGCTCTACTAGAGTGGGCAGTGGAGTAAAGTCTTTCCTTCTTGCTTGGGTTACTTTTATTAAAAAAAAAGCAAGCAGAAAAAATAGTGCATGATTTATATACCTAAATACCACAGGTAAGCACTAAAAATATTATGAATTTCAATGTTAACTTTCAGAGAGTTGTACAGCTTCATATTTACTGTACTAGAATATTAATGCTTAAAATTATTACCAAGAGGACTTTGTTCTCTAAAATATTAAGGCAATCAAAGGATCTTTATAAGTTAAAACTATTGTGAAATTCTAGTGTAGAGACTGTTTCTTGCTACATGAAGTGATTGGCCCAATGCAGATCTGACCTCTAGGTACGACAACAGTAAATAAATTAAAAAAAAAAAAAAAAGTAGATCCAGTGCCGCTTCATAGTTCTGTCAGCCTCTGCAGATGAGGTATTATTTCTGATTTTCTATGCTTAGCAGGACACACTGAAGACTGTATAGAAAATATGTTGTAAAACTAACTTAGCCATTTGTATCTCTTTTATGAAACCACCTTCAGCACTTCACAGTATGAAATAATTAGCCTATACTGGGCGACAAATGAAATGATGGCAAATATATTCCTAAAAGAAACTTCCTGCTCATTAGTTTTGAAGACAAAAAGCTAGCCTTCGTCATTGTTTTGCCTTTATAGTTGAAGTTATCTAATGTCATTAACTTGGTCAAAACTGCATATTGCCCTCCGACTTTGATGCACTAATAGCTGCATATGCATATTTAATTAACATATAATTTTAAGTGTGCGCCAAAGCCTCGCCAATATTTGTAGCTAACCTTGCAAAGCAAAAAGGCTTTCCTGAAATCCTTCTCACATATTTGCAGCTATTTTCTCCATAATTTCCAAGGTCACTAAGTTCCCTTCTTTCCAGAAAAACAGCCATCAGCAAGGTTTCCTTTGTGATCTTTCTTACATGAGCTCTGTATAAATCACTAAAAGATAACAACAACAAATCACTGGAAACCTCTGGTTCGATAGCAACTTGCAGGCAAAATATAATAAAGTTGTATTACAAAATCTATGGATTTCTCACTTGTGATAAATGCAGGGAATAAGTACGAAGGAGAAGGCCCTGCTGCACTATTTTCTGGAAGGGGAAGGAAGAGAGAGAGTAGGTTGTGAAAGAAGAGTTTTGGCTGTTGCTGAACTGGAAATTTGTAACTTCATCTGGTTTATTAACAGCAGAGTAGAGCATTAAATTCTCCAAAACATTTCAGGTGGCTTTTATGTCTTCAATACAAAATTATGATGTCTAGAACAAGAGATGCAATTTAGGATAAATATATCTCACATAGATTAGTTCTGCTTGGGTGTCTGATAACAGGGCTATGCTTGCTGTGAAAAAAAGTGCTTGTATTTAGTTCTGAGTTGACGTGCCTCTTACTAAAGTGATAACTCAAATATATCAAATATATTTACTGATTATAAAAAGGAAAAGGAAAAATAAAAGCTCTTTGAGCCCTTCCTTTTTTTTTAAGGAGGAGAAAAGTTTGTATCCTCAGAATTAACTCTCTACTACCCAAATACCATTGTCATTGACTTTACAGGTATGATGCAAATTAAGAGCAGAGTATGCAGTGTTTGTGCTCCAAGTGATAGGACACGGCCATATAGTCAGGTAGCTGTTCCAAGTAGACAGGGGTCACGTTCAACCTCTGTCATGGATATTTTGACATAATTAGTTTTATAATAATACTCCTGGTAAAAACCAAACAAATGAACAAAAACCCAGACCAATGGTAAATATTTAAAGGAGTGAGTTGAACTTTGGTTATCTCCTTGTGAAATGCTCACATTTTTTAACGCTATTGTGAATGGTGATGTAACAGAACCTGAAGGAAGAAGAGGGTTTGTTCTCCCTTAAAAAAAAAAAAAGGAATGCAATTTAAATTATACTAAATTCATGTTACCATTACATTTTAAATATTACAATTATAGAATTATGAAAAGCATATACCTTGAACTGTATTGCGTACATGTATTGTCACCTCTTTGGGATGCTAAATTGTATCCTGCATGATATATGTTCATGTACCAATTCAGCTGACTTCAGTAGGAGCTACATAGATAGACCCACAGTCAAAATTAAGGTTATAGGAGGAAAAGGTCGAAGCAAAATGAGGATCTTAACATTTGATTAGATGTATTAAATTATGCTTCTGAAAACAGTAAAATAGTTACCAGAAAACTATATTTATGGTAATTGTGTCAATTGTGAATAACCTCTTAGAAAAGATTGATACAAGATTTAGCCTTCCTGACATGCATAGAGAACCACAGTTTAAATCTACATAACGGAATATAGGAAAAAATTGAGTTCATTTACATACCAAAGGAGGATACAAAGGCTTGGATTCATTGTGCATTTGACAATTTGACTCCAGGCAAAGGTACAGAGATACTTTTGAAGTTGTGAGAACGTAAGCATATACAGGGTCTTTGCTCATTACATATTTGTAAAAGATTTTTTAAAACTATCTTTCAAGATAGAAAGAGCAGCCTTCTCCAGTGGGAAAGTTTTTCTGTGCCTGGCATTTTGTATTTTCCTTTCTTATGGTAAATGCCTTTGCATGGTACCAAGCAGAACTTTTAGGCCAGAGACAAGTTCATACTGTGCTGTAGGACTGATTCTAAAAAAAGCCCAAACCAGCCACAGGACTCAAGTGAGTCTTATTCAGGACTTGAAGCCACAGCTTTTCATTTTGATTTCTAAGGGCAAAACCCAGCACTGATCATGATTTTGAGCAACTGAATTGATTTCACTGAAATTGTAACAGAGATGAGTTTTAGCATATGAGACAGTTTGGAATGAAAAAAAAAATAAAACCAGTATCTCCTACAGCTTTTTTATTGAGCCTCCTGTACATTAGCTCAGCTCTCTTCCTCAAAATCTAATGAGTCTGAAGAATAATGTAGCTGCTTATTCTGTGCTTAGCCACGTTCTTCTGATTATGTTTTGCATTTAGAGAAGGGACAAGAGGTTTATCTCCTGCATATTACCTGCAATATTATCTATCAGATCTTGGAAGAGGGAAAAGAAAAAGAGAAAAAGGAAAACTATTACTTAGAAAAAAAAGTATCAGAGGCTATGAAGAAAAGGGTGGGATGTGGGACAGGACAACACCCGTTGGTAGTGTTATCTGGTATGTCTGCTACCTACTGCTGTTGCTATCTCTATCTTTAGTCAAATATTTAGTAGCCAAGTACTTGCTTTATAATTCCCAAAAGAGACTTACTTATATAAATCAATTCTGCTGCAGGCACATATGAAGAATAACTTTAGATGCTAAACCTTGGTGGTCCCTTTTGACTGCATACTACTTAAACACCTTCCCACTAAGGGATCTAAAGTCTGAATGACCACGTTCCAATGCACCAAAGCAAGATTTATATAAAAACACAGGCCTAAGACAGAAATACAATATAATACTAATTTCCAACAAAAAATGTTTAAAGCTGACAAGAGAACATGACAATGGGGTCATATAAGAAGTACAGCTAGTTGTCCATAGCTTTAAGTAAGTTTTTAGATGCAGTGACTTCACGGTTCAGATCTGCTTATCTACTTCACGTTCCTTGTTACCAGTCTGATCTGCCAATGTAAAGAAGTCTGTACATCTCTGTAAAGTTCTCTTTGACCATACCTTTGAATTGGTTTCAAATTAGTGTGAAGGCACTGTAGAGATATAAAACGTTGTTGTTCTATACTTATCTATGCAACTACTTAATATATTTCAATATTAATCTTTAACAGTTCTCTTTTTTAAGCCCCACTCAAAACAATGCTGCAACGTCAGAAAGCAGGGAATATAATTGTCGGTGTTTTTTGGAGCACAAACTGAAGTTTTCCTTAAATTCTTTTAAAAATACAACTTTTAAAAATGAAATATAAAATTAAGCAAACCCGTGCTAAGGACTACACTTTTAGACTGCTATAGGCTTTTACACTATTATCTATAGAAAGTACTTTTATTTAAGGAAAAAGCCATGATCAAGCCATTAAAGTTGTGAAGAAAATTAAAGAAATCACTGAGCTTTTGGAAATCACTGCCTAAGCAGGTGGAATCATATTAGTCTTTCTTTGAGAATATAGCCTTTCTGTTCTTAATTGTTCTTAATTTCAATCTATTTTACTATGTGAACCCAATTATTATTTTATGTCATGAAGGAATTAGGATTAAAAAAAAAAAAGAAAATATGTTTTCTTTCTCTAACATTTGAATAAACATTACATGAAAGAAAGTAAGATCTATCAGTCATATATTCTTGTAGGATGCGATGGCTATAAAATAAATTACAAATAACATAATATTTGTTTCATAAATCACTTAGCTTATCAAAAGAGGTTCTATATAAAATTGACTTTTCGTATCTATCCAGTACATTTACAGTACCCTAACAGGCAATTTTAAAATGCTGGGTTTCTACCATTTTAATTGAATTCCAATTTCCACCCTAATGAAGCTTGACAGAAATCATAAATAAAAATGAAATCATTATCTAGGAAAAAAAGAAATGCACCATTTACCATTCTCTATCATAACAAAAAAAAAAAAGCATCTAAAGACTAAGAATCTGGATAAATGGCTCCTGACCTATAGAACTGTTTAATAGATAGATATTTAGGTTATCTTTCTTTCAAAGAGTGAAAGGCACAATTTAAGTATGAAAAGCTGTATTCAATCACCATATTAGTAATCAGCCAACAGGAGTCAGCGTCTCTTTTCCATGCTTTTGGGAAAGAAAAAGAATGATAGAAGACATATGCAAAAATAATTAAAACTGATGGGTTTTTTTTAACAGCAGGTTTCTTGTTTGCTGATTTAAATCATGATTAAAATTGGTGACTTAAAAGATTTTTAAATCATGTTTGCTTAAAGCAATCCACCCTCTACTACTTATGGCTTAAGCTGGTAAAATGAGCACTGTCCACTAGTTCAATCTTCTTAAACAGAGCAGAAAACAGGGAATATCAGCAGCAGAAAGAAAAGGGAAGCTTCTCTATTTCTGTAAGCAGCTCACCTCTCTCAAAGAGGGCAACACTGATTTCTCTGTACTCAGTGTGTCCTGGACTGAATCCAGACCAGCATTATGAAACATGTTTTAAACTGAACCAGTTTCTACTTTCCAGAGCAGAGCAGTAAAATGAATCCACTTCTTACTCACTGTTTACATTGTAGGCAATTGGTAAAAGTACTCCAAATATTTAAAGACTAGAATCTTTTTCAAGCATTAGGTACCTGAAGGTGTAGATTGGGACTTTTGAGAACTGAAGTAGTTGCACAGGTTTAATTTTTAAATCAGTGGGAACTGATCACCCCAATAACTTGAAAATGCTACTAGGCTTTTAAAAGTATTTCCCACCTTAAAATATGTTCTAAATACTTCTGAGCATGAAGATATCTTTTAAAAAGTGAATAATGATCACATCTACAGTCCAGTTGTTTGCACACAAGAAGATTTGAGTTAACATTATACACACACTTAGCAAATGGGCTAAATGGGCAATGGGCTAGCAACACAATATGTTAACTTAAATGTCCGGTTTACAGCTTTTAAGGCTTCCTGATGTCCATAGATAGCTGACTTTCTAAGTGGTTACCTAAGGTAACCAACTTACTTACATAACTTAAGAGTTATCTTACTCTAAACACTGTATGTTAGAGTTTCTCTGTAGCAGTTGAACATGTATAGATATTGTACCAATTGTGAGTATCATTGCCCAAAAGTTCTTAAACCTAAAACTAACAAATTTGGCCTTACACTTCCTTTCCTCAGTGGGCTACAAGAAAGCACCCAGGCTGCAGCCAAACTAACCAGCTGAGTTATCCAGGCCCACAGGCACAGTGGAATCCAAGTTTTAATTTCAGTGAGAATTTGGAGCTTCTATTCCCCCCAAAGGCTTGCTTTTCTACAGGCAGTCCTGAGTTTTCTGACTTTTTGTGTCTCTAGGTAATTAGGCTATTGACTTTACCTGGTACTTCTGAAGAAGAGCAGAATGATTCCTTTAATAAATCATTGCCAATATTGTTATATTTTCCATATTCCACTGCAAAAGGTATCTATCTGCCTACTCATCAACACTGAAAGCCACATCATCTTTTCATTTTGCATATTCACTAGTTCCTAATAAATTCTATAGAAACTTCTTAAGTCGGTGCTTAAACAGCAGTCTGACTGAAGGCTGGGGAACACCTCACATGTCTTTAGTGATCAAAATAAGTAATCTAATCTAATTTATTAATCTAAGCCCCTTTTGCAGTAGGCACAACTAATACCTGTAGCAGCAACTCATGAATTACCATGAGAGGTAGCTATCTCCTTCTTGCCTATAGTGTGACTTGGTTAAACTTTTTGCCAGCTAGAGATTGCTGTTAGCTTCTGGCCATCACACTCATGAAACCTTTATGGTTTTACCCTCTGGCTCTTTTGTGTTATTTCTCATTCATTATCAGTTTCATATATATTAATCTTCAAGCATACAGATCTTGTTAAATCTGCTTTTTGATATGGTTTACATCTTAAAACTTTTCATAGTTATCAAATAGCCTGAGAAAAGGACTGAAATCCAGAAGCTAATTTTGATTCTGTCACTGACAAGCTGTATGTGGCCTCGGGGCTAGCCTGTCTCCTTGCAGCCTGCTCTGAGACAGAGGACATGTGTACTTCCACAGCTCTCAGCAGCAAAATAAGGAACGAATTGTGACTCACTGTCACATTTCTGTTTGACTCCTGCTTCTCTCTTGCTCCACTGGGGAAATAATCTGTGGCAGACAAACAGCTGGCACAGAAACCTTGTGCTTCTCCTCTCCTCATCTCCCCGGATTATATCAGTGCACAGGCTCTGGTGCATTGCAGCAGGCAGAGATGAGTTTCTGTTCACTCTTCCCTGCATGGGAGGTTAAAGTGCCATGGGACAGACATCAACCTTGCACTGTGACCTGCAGCTGATTTGAGTAGAAAGGACCAACTACAGGGTTGCTGCTGGAGCTATTGTGCACATACAGATTAATCTGCACATTGGTGGAAGCCATTTCTCAGAGGTTCCAGGCTTTTTGTATTAATATTTCAATGGTGGCAGCTCTAACTACATCTGTCATTGAGCCCAGTCCAATCCCTGTGTTCATAAACACAGCAGAGTAACATAGTTAGATACACATGGCTTTCTAGGCAAGCTCTTAAGTGGATCACAATAAAGTCCCTGGCCATTGCAGAATGCTCAGTAACAGCTGAAATGTAATAGTAACAAGAACACCAGTAGCGATAGCAATAAAAAGTAATAATTATTATTATAAATAATAACAACAACGACAATAGATCCTGAGAGTGTTTGAGAGACAGAGTACTTAGTATCTGTGCTGTGATTTTTTTATATATGGTTTTAAGTACTTCCACATTTTAACAGCAGGTTTCTCTGGTTGCAATTACATGTAATATGAGGATGCTGAAGATAATCCTTTGGAATCTCCTAAATATTTGTCAGCAGAAGTCCTAGGTCCTATCAGCTTTCTAAGGACATTTATAAATTCCTGTTTTCAGAAATTTCCTCTTGTCTTTCACCGAGTGCACTTCACCAGTATTTCCACAACAATTTGTAGCTGTGGAAATGAATAGGCAGCTCACGTGGCTTCTGATATAAGTAGACAGGCCAGGGTCATTTTTTGGTGGCTGCATTTATAAGCTACTTAGTCTTGTTGTCATTATTGTGATGCTGACCTGAAAGAGCATCCCACTGGCCCCGTGCACCTGTCTCTGAACAGACATGGTATTGACATGGGCTGGCAGAAAATGATAACTTGGGATGTTCACCAAGAGTATTGTTCCACCAGGGCTGGACCACCTCTCTAAACCAGCAACCACATTGTTCATGGCAGTGTTGAGGCCTGTATCTCTGTTGTGCCATGCTCTCTGATCTGTCAGCATGATACCCCAAAAGGCAAGGAGCCCAACACTCTAACTGATGTGTGGCTGACAGTGTAGAATAGAGTTAAGAATACTACTGCAAGGAGCAAGTACTTTAATCCCAGAAAAGTTACAAAGACCCCAGCAAATCATGAGCTGGAATGTAGGATGAAACAAAATAAAATCAAAAAGAAATTATGTGAATAAAAAGGTATTTTAGTTGGTTTTTTTTTAATTTGTCCAAACTATCAGTTGCTGAAGTTTAGATGCAAACCTTCAGACTGCTTTGTGAGTTCCAGCAGTAGGCCCAGAGGAAAATAAACTGTAGTGAAACATTAGCCCCAGGCTGAATTCTGAGTTTTCTGCCATAAGTAAAATTTCCATCTCACGGATACAGAGTTTAAAAATCATCCAATTAACAGAAGTCCATTCCAGATACAAGAAAACTAAACTAAACTAAACTTAACTAATTTTATGGCTTATTTACCTGTTATGCTGAAGGTCAGGTTACTGTGGAACTGATGCCCCTTATCACCTGAAGTCTATTGCTTTGCACAGGAAAAACACAAGACACACAGTATTACAGCCAAGGAACACTTGTAAAAACACTTTAAAAGCACTATAAAAAAAATTGTAGACTCTTATTTTTTTAAATTTTATTTTACGGTCCTTTATTTTCTTTCTTTAATATACTAAATGTCTGAAAAGTAACTTCCAGAAAAGTGAAAGTCTTTTATTTTTGTTATTCATTTTGGACTAAAAATCCTATTAATTTGAGTTTGTTAGGTTGTTTTTTTTCTTGTAGAACCTTCCAAGAGGTACTCCCATACTGTTCCTCTGACACTGACGGTATTAATATGTCCATTTTGGAAGACAAATATAATTTCACAGATTTCCCGGATAACAGCCACAAAATAGCTACTGTTTCCAACAAACCTGGTTAAGAATATCCGGATAAGCTAGCGCTAGCATTTGGGTTAGGGCTGTCAGGCTGAGACACCTGTTTTGGCAGTATTTGATGCCAGAAGCAAATTATAGATCCCTCCAACTGCTGATTAAAAAATTGTACACATATCATCTCCTTACTGTGGCTAACCAGACATCAAGCAGGGATGGTACAATTTGACATAATCCTAACATGAATCCTTTAGAAGACAACGAGCTCACTAATAGTGCTTCATTCGGATCCTCTTATGAGCATTAACAATGAAAAATGGAAAATGAACAACTTTAATAGACTGATGCACCACGTAACTTTGATAAGTAAAATGAAAATTAGTTTCAGAAGACTGTTTAAAAACATTTTTTCTTATAGTGTCATTATTAAATTAAGATAAACTGTGGTGTAATCTACACTGGAAAAGAGGAAAAAAAAAAAACCGTCGGAATGAAAATCAACTGAAATATCCAGCATTAAATTTAAAGAAGGTTGCAGTTTAAATATATCCCCTGTCTGACTGTGGTTGATAAAATATTGTTATGCATCTAAGATGTTATTTAAATATGAATGGTCAGGAAATATTAAAATACATTAAACTTTCATATTTTAGAATATGTATTTATTGGTTAATGCAATTGCCTTTCATTCTTGCAAGCCTAGCTCTGGCATATTTATTCCAGCACAACTTTCACTGGCTTCTTTGGTTCACCTGAAGGATTGCAGAATTTATAGTGTTTACCCTTCAGTAACTTCTTGTACAGTTCACAAATACTCAGTGCTCCTTATGGAAAAATCAGGGCCACCCAACTAAGTTATTCCAACTCTGGCAAATCTCTGATTATAAACGACTACCAAAACTTTACCTGAGCAAAGGCTTGAGGGTGGAATAACCTTATATTCAGCTGGGCCCCTTCTTGCTCTAATGGAGCTGCCTAAGCAGTGTTGTTCTGCAAATGAGACTAATGCTATTTTTAGAGGTGTACAGAAACCTAGCTTCAGTAACTGGTAGAAACTCAGGCTACGGGAGTGAAAAAGAAAAGAGAAAAAAGAGGAAAGAAAGGTATATCATAGAAAGCAATCCAACAAACATTAAATGATCCTGGAGTGAAAGTATTATTTTCAAAGAGCAACAAATCATATTGACATTCTAGCTCAATTACACTGTCAAAGTCCACATCATTTTTGGTTAATTATATTTGAAAATAGTTACTGTACCTTCTGCTGTAATCTCCGCCATGATGATGATGGTAAGAGATACTCTGTTAAAAGGTCAGGATCTACTGTGGCAGCTTAGAGAATACTTCTGGGTTGCTGGCTGCCGAATGAGAAGGAGGGAGGTCCTCTGCTTTTTCTAATTCTGTTCCTTCTTCTTTTGAGCCCCTCTGAACTTTCTCTTTCCTCTGCAGACTCCTGCCCTTCGAGAGCAACCTAAGGCCTTCCAGAGGCAGCACTTAAAGCTCAGTCTAAAGTGTCAGCTTATAACAAAAATAGCCATGCCTCACAGTGAATCTTCAGCACGGTTTTTTTAATATCTTAAGAACCATACACACTACAAATAAAATGTTAAAAGGCCCAGCTCTGAACAGAACAGGAACACATGGAAAGGCAACAAAAAGCAAAAGAACTGGGAAAGAACTGTTTAACACTCCAGCAGCCTCACTAGCATAATTGCAGTTCTTTGGGGGGTATGTCAGGAAACATGAAATATAGAGTTCAAAGTAACCTTATCCATCTCAGCTCAACTTTATTCTTAGCACACAGTGCTTAGCACATTCTTCCTGGCCTTATTTGGTTTGGGGAGGGTCCTATGAAGCTTAGCACTGACTAAGGGGGAGGGTAAATTTAGGTGATTTTCTCCCCTTTGATTCTTAGCTGCAGTTCAGAGTCCATTAAGACACCACTTTAAATCCATGAAAATGGTAGCTTCTTAAATTTGGATTTTTTTTGCTACTCTTCCCATTTGCTGCAATTATCACATGTACCTATGAAGTTCATCCAAGTATTACAGAACACTGTCAAAAATGTAAATAGAAGTTGATATAGTCTAAATGCATGACAGTAATATGCACAAATATTAAACAGATCATTTTCTTTTCTAGGTCTGAATCATGGAAACAAACAGCTCAAAAAATCTGTGATCTTAAGTAAGATTTTATAAAACTGAAAACAAATGGACTTTTAAGACAATTTAGAGGAACAAAAGTATTACCAATTTAAATAAGAAGAATGATTTCAAAACCTGAGTAATCTTTTCATTGCATTGCTTGCAAATTCACAGCTGTGGTTCTATGTATGTGGGCAAGAGCTTGAAAATGAAATTAGCAAAAAAGTGCCCTTGAGCCAGCATACCTCTACATTAAATGTCATCGTCACATGAAATCAGAAACCATCTTAAACAGTTCTCACTAGGGAACCTATAGTCAGCTCATCTACGCTAAAGGAGCTGGCATTTGCACTTCTCATCTTCCCTCCAGGAGATATAAGCACCTGGCTCTGTGGCAAAGTATACGGAAAGGAATCTATTTATCCTGAACAGTCTACAGTCACCGCCAGGATTTTTCTCCCCCCTCTACTTTAAGACACTTCAAACCTGCCACATGTCTGAAAATATTCACCTTTTCTATCCAAAGCCTACAATCAGTGCTTCATCCCCTTTCTTCTTCAGCTCTAGCAACCAAATCATTTGCACTGACAAGTCTTGATTACTTGAAGCTCAATAGTCAGTGCTTTTCTGGTCATCCTCGTAACCCTCCATTTGCTCTTTTAGTCTGTCCTTCAGAAGATCCTCTTCAGTCCGGCTGATAAAAAGAGTTTAGACAAAACCTTACTCCTTAAAAAACAGTCAGTCATAAATACTGAAATGTTCTGTGGAATCACATTTGCAACAACAAAACTGCTGGCCACAATAGCTCATTGGTTAATAAAGGGTGCTAGGATGTGTGTTACTAAGGGAAAGTCCTTGTCCTTCTTAATTACTGCTTTCTCTTCTGCTGGCACAGTTCCATTCTACATGAACAGTTAAATATTTTGGGTCATCTGTATTTTGACAGCTATACTGCTTGCTTGAGATGTGAGAGATATTATCTCAGCTGAATACCTGAAGCACAGAGCTAATCAATATTGTGAAGTCAAGATCGCTTTCAGTTGTATTAGTATTCACACCAAAATAAAATAATAAAGGCTCTGTTCAAGTGTATAAGAGGAGAGAACTGGGGAAAATATAATGTCTGAATTTTGCTCTTATTTTATGTAGTAAGATCCTGAGACTGTGGACTATATCCAGACATATCTGTTTGTGTAACTATGTATGTTGTTGTCTGTCCCTCAGTATTTCTATCTCAGCTTCTACCCACCACCTGCCCTCTCACCTCCATGCTTCTTCCTTTGCTGCTATTTCTGCTCACCCTCAATTATGGGCTGATATTCTGAAACCAAAGAATAAGAGCAGAGGAAGTGAGAGAAACCAACTGGAAATCCATTTTCCACAACTCAGTGTCCAGAAAGAGAACTGCGTGGTAGACTCTGTATCCCCTGCATATGCAAAATGCTAATTCTGAGAATCAGGCTACAGTTGTCATATGCACAAATATCTTACAAGTACATCCCTAGGCGACTGTGTTGGAAGTTACACAGCTGCTCCCTTTAATGGGAAAAAATGTCAAGGGATTTGGGTGTCGTATTTACTTGAGATTATCATGATCTTTACAAAAATATACAGAACTAAGGTAAACCAAGTTCTGCTCCTGTGTATGTGCATGTACATTTATTTGGATAAGCAAACATTACTATCTGAAAACTATACAGACTTATCATATTTCTTTTTTACGATCTAAGCAAAGGAAATTATCGACATTTTGTTTGGGGCTGATTAGAAATTTTGTTAAAATATGAAGTTTAGTGCCTGGCTCAAGTTTAGGAGTTTCCTCTACACTGATCTGTGAAATTCACATTATGCAGAAAGACAGCAAAAAATCTATGCAATTCTTCTTCCAGCAAAATAAACAATATTTCCCTCGCTTAGTTTATATATTGAACATGAACCAGATTGCATTTTGATGGGAGCCTTCTCTAACCTGATAGGAAACCTCCTTTTGTAAAATGTCCTTGTGCATATTTCAAACAATAAAAATGAAAAAACTACTTTAGTTCTTACAAAGGATATCCAACCTAGACACACACCTTTTCTCATTTTCTTTCCACCAGGCCTCAGGCACAATGTGAAAATGTTCTCGGCTCTTCCCACTCACAGGGGCTGCACAGTAAATGAAGAGTCCCAGGATCAGATCTTACATTCAGTGGTGATGGAGGGAGTTGTAGTAGCAGGTTAGTGTCTCTCCTCACACCAGATTCCTGAGGTATATAATTCTGTGTTAAAGAAAGTAAAAATGAAGGTTCATACTGTATGAACTATAAACTGAAGGTGCATACTATATCTTGCTACAGATGTGCAATTGCAGCACAGGCCAGTCACGTCCTGGGCTGCATCAAAAGAAGTGTGGCCAGCAGATCAAGAGAGGTGATTCTGCCCCTCTACTCTGCCCTGGCGAGACCTC
>JAAGNO010027707.1:70584-91819 GCA_033439905.1 Ceryle rudis
GAGGCTGTCCCTGCTCTCAGCAGGGGGGTTGGACTGGATGACCTCTAGAGCTCCCTTCCAACCCAGACAGTTCTATGATTCTGTGATTCTATGATCTTGGTCTCAGTGCCAGCTGAGAGAGCAAAGGAACCATCCTCCCATGATTAAGCCGAGCAAACAAGGTCTGAGCTTTCCTGGCCTCCTAACCGCTGGGGCTGTAGTGGCTCTTTCCAGTGCAAGGAAACCCTGGTGAGGTCATGTTTGTGTGCTTGCAGGGATGAAACCAGCAAATGAGAACTTCAGAGGTAACAAATCACGTAGCGATTGAAGCACTCAGCCAAGCCATAGGAACCCAGACTGACTGTCCTCCCACCCTGACTACAGGCGAGCGACTCTTCAGTTGGCACTCCCTTGCCTGGACCTAGTAAAAAAGTTTTGTTAACACTGGTGTGATTCAGAACGGCACGGTTCCAACAGGCCCCTGTGCAGTGGAAGTGCATATTCCTTTGCAGTGGAAAACAGTTGTCAGTAGGAAAATCCTGAGCCATCCTGCTCCAAAGGAAAGCAAAGTAAAAACATTTGTTCAACTGCTCCTTGTGGAAGAATGGGTCTGGTCTGACATGTCAAAATTAAACCCACCTCTCACTCAGAATATAGCAGACTAAATGTTAAATTAAAACTAATAAAGATGAGGAAAGAGAAAGCTGGTTATTAAACATTTTAAATCAAAAGATTCAGTATGTGGACCTCCCGGCTAATGTTTGTATGACAAATAGGAACAAGACATGATGGCTTGCTTCTATTTCGGTTTCCATCCCTCCACTTTTCCTAAGTCAATGGCACATGTAGATCCATCAAGAAAGTTAAATAAAAGTTCTATGCCTGGTGGCATTCCACCTAAAATAGCTTAAGGATGCAGCTGTACTTTATTCAAGCCATTTATATAAAGCACATTTCAGCTTTCTCCTCTGTTGTCTTTTAAATGGTCCTATACGTGCTGGTTGTTTTCACAGCCTCGTTACTGTTGAGGCTATAAACACACTTTTGTTTGGATCTTATTTGAAGCACTTTATCCAGCTGTTTTGATAGCAGGGCATGTGTACGGAGGGATCATTTACCAAAGTGGAAAAGGCTCTTTTGAAGCCATCTGTCTTAATTGGAGATCATTTTAACTGAATTAATTGAAAACTGTGTGGAAGTTATCGCTCTGCCAGCCCAGTATACGCCTTGGAAATGACTGGTGTTTGTTCTTGAACAACACAGAGGCTGTAATGGGAGTAGGGATTTGCTTTTAGGGCTTACTTTTTTGAGAGACAATAATTTCCCTCAATTACTGAATAAGCTCAGGGAGACTGTAAAATAATTTCCTTAGTATATTTTACTAGAATTTTGATCAAAGTGTGTCTACTTTACCAAAGTAGTCTATAACTGCGAAGCTCTAAGATAGGAAGGCTGTCTTAATGTCCTAGGCTAAGGGCATCGGAGGGTAATAGAGATGATTCATACTTTCATAAAATAGAAGGATATTGAAAGGCTAAAGGAATTAAACCAAATGAATCCCAGGTGTAATTCTACTGACTTGTTTAGGCTTGTAACTGTTATGAATTTCACCTATTAGGCCTGTTCTCGTAGGAAAAGGAGACACTCTGAAATAGCATGAAAGTCAGGAAGGTTTATAAATCGCTGTGATCAATGGTACTCTTTCAGCGGAGACACAGAGGAAACAAATGGAGTCATCTAAAAATAGGAAGGCAGGAGCAAGAGTAGTACTGCAGATAAACCCTTCACCTGAAGCATAAGATTAATCCAAAAGAAGTTACAATGAAAAAGTTCTCAGTGTGTACTGTGGCTAATTATATAGCCTATTTGTTTCCATCATTAGTTCTCAAGAGATTGGGGGTTTGGGGTTATTTTTTTTCATTTATTTGAAATTCGGTTTCATCGGTGCTGGTCAGTGGAGCAGAGTGTAGCTGGCTCATTCCCAGGAACTTTAAGGACAAGATGCTCACTTGGTGTATTTGTGTCCCCGTATTCAGTATTCTGTGGAAAATTGTGCTCAGTCTCTAAATTTTCTGTCATAGGATGTTCGGGGTTGGAAGGGACCTAGAAAGATCCTTCAGTCCAACCCCCTGCCAGAGCAGGATCACCTAGATCAAGTCACAGAGGAGTAAATCTTGAGACTTGCCTTGTTCTGACCGTTTGTGCCTGTGGGTGTTTGTAAATACCCTGCGGTGTCCGACCCTTGAAGTGCAGCCACAGACTTTTGGGTGCAGCCAAATAACCAGGGACTGTATTGGCAGGTGTCTGATCCACTGGAGACGAGTCTTATCTCCAGATCTGAGCTGGACAAATCCAATCCAGTAATCTGCTCCTGAAAAGAGCGCATTCCTAGTGCTGTCTCCAGTCTCTATCATCAAACTTCAATGGAAGCAATGGCAGCCTTTTAATTAAGATAAAAGTTAAGTCCATGAGTAACTTCAGGATCAAACTCTAAACCTATACTATCAGGATATGTTTCAGTGAATTGTAAGTGACTGAATTAATTTTTTTATTGGTAAGTTAAAATCTCTTGTAAAAATATTTGGGAAGTCTTGTGAATCAAGGTAATTATTTAAGTTAAATTATAAGCCTAAAGGAAGACACATTTCTCAAATCTTTGTCTGTTTTCTTAGTGAGTCAACAAGGGACGGGGCAGATTTTTCTACCTGTAATTTAATCATTAAACAGGACGACTACCAAGAAGGAGCGGGTATACTCTAGAGGGTATGACCTGAGTGGAATTGTATTAGAGTAAGCATGATGTATGTTGGAGAATGAAATGAAAAAGAAAGATTATTCATTTAATATCGAAGAAATATTGTATCTGAAGCAAGAATCTATGCTAAAGCATAAATAAAATATAAATGGAGCATAGAGAGCAGGGAACCGAGGGTCCAGATTTAAAATGCACAGACGTTATATAACGTAACGTCTCCAAATGTAGCTGCGTGTCCTATCGATTTTTCATCTTTGTGAATGTGAAAGTCACTGACACCTCGAACACAGCAGCAGAGCCAGTGACTGCTCTTGGTTCGTCTTACTCTGAGGGCAAACTGAACCAAAATGGTTTCACAGAACTTTACGGCACCTGTGGTGGCCGAAGGACGTAGTCAAGACAAAGTTGCTAGGGAGAGAAAATATCTTTTATTAGTTAGAAAAAAGTCATTGGAAGATCTTTTGGGTAGACCAGCTCTTATTCTAGCTGAGGTGGCATTATGCAATTATCCTACAATAGTTCACTGATATTTGCAAAATAAAAGACTTTTTACTGCTATTGAACTGAGATAATAAAATAATATTTTATTAACTAACTAAACATTTATTGAGTTGAGCAAACACAATTTTCTTTCCGACATCCTATCCAGTGAAGAATGCCAAATGAAGTATTTTGGATTGGATTTCCACAAGCATTCATGGATGAGCCAGAAGAAAAGGTCAGGAAATCCAGATAATTTGTGGAGTAGAAGAAGCAAATGAAGTGAGAGACAGAATAAATAATTATGGGGGAAATAGTTGCACAGAACTTCACAGTGAAAGCAAAGAACTCTGAGACCCCGAGAACCATCTTTGAATGAAGTGTTGGGGCGATGTCTACAAGATATCTTAACAGTTCTCAGACTGGTATTTGCTCTTTGTGAATAGACTGGAAGAGGTGCTCATGACAACAATAAACACTAGTAAAAGAGCCAAAGTTGCCAACAACTGCTTTACTTTTGAGGCTAGTGCTTCAGGAAGCCGATGGTGAGACCTCACCTGGAGTACTGCGTCCAGTTCTGGAGCCCCCAGCACAGGAAGGATGTAGGCATATTGGAGTGTGTCCAGAGGAGGCCACCAAGATGATCAGGGGAATGGAGCATCTCTTGTATGAAGACAGGCTAAGGGAGTTGGGGCTCTTCAGCCTGGAGAAGAGAAGGCTCCAGGGGCACCTTACAGTGACCTGCCAGTACCTGAAGGGGGCTGCGTGAAGGCGGGGGAAGGTCTCTTCAGAAGGGTTTGTAATGCCAGGACAAGGAGCAATGGTTTTCAGTTGGGAAAGGAGAGGTTTAGACTGGATATTAGAACAAAGTTCTTTAATCTGAGGGTGACAGACACTGGAATGGGCTGCCCAGAGAGGGGGTGGAGGCCCCATCCCTGGAGTCATTCAAGGTCAGGCTTGATGGGGCTCTGAGCAACCTGCCCTAGGTAGAGATGACCCTACTTGTGCAGGGAGGTTGGACCAGACGACCTCTGGAGGTACCTTCCAGCCTAAAACATTTGATGATTCTATGTTTGCATGTAACCACGTGCCTTGATCTCAGATAATGTGTATTTCAGTGAGAATCCTAACTGATGAATCAAAGAAAAAGCAATTATTTGAACACCTTATCTTAGGAAATTGTCAGAGGTTAACTATTTAACTGACTCTGATACAAACTCCTGCTTGTAGATGAAAAGTTGTGTTGTTCATATAATCAAAGTAAGAGTATACAAATACTTTATGAGTTGATTTCTGGATTGCCTTGATATTATTAAAAAGGGAATAGGGCAACACAATAGATCACACTGAATTACTAGGTAATGAAAGGAGAGACTGTCATACTGGTACAAGGAAGCATTTGAAGAATTGAGTAAAACTGTCAGTCAACATGAAAATGCAGAACAATATTTGAACTTGTCTGCTAGCACATCACCAAGGAATTCAGTCCTACAAAATCAAACTAAACAAGAGAAAAGGGCTTTGTATCTCAGTGCATGCTCAACAGCACAGCAGGGTCAAAGAAAGGAAGCTTAACCTGAACTGTGATATATCTGATGAATCCTGGGAGTACACTGTTATCAGAAACAGCCAGTAATCAACTGATAAGAACTAAATATAAGATGGAAGTACAATGCTTGGGAGAGGCTGGATGGTACTGAATCCAGTGAATAGTAAAGACGCATGCGGAAGCAAATATAGGATTAGTGTGATGTCTGTCACTAAGCTTTGATGTGCATATGAAGAAAAATACTAATATCATTTGAGGCATCAGCTGGTTTCCACTAAAACAGACATTTACACTCTTTTTGTTGTTGTTGTTGTTTTATTTCAGTCACAGTGGTACTACCCTGTGGTTTTCAGTATGAATAGAAGCAAGCATTCATGTTCTGATATCCTTGAAGACCTGGTCTCAGAGATGTAGTTATGAGATTCTATGGACCATTACACAACTCTAAAGTAATTGGTTTTAATTTGTGATTGATATTTCAGGAATAACAGTTGCAAGAGTTTGGGGATCAACATGACCAAAGTATAGACTCATTTTGAATATATTAAAGTAGAAAAGACCTAGACAACATATCTGACCTAGGTTAAGGCTTGGTATACTTTTAAACATTCTAATAAATCAGTCTGCATTAGTTTTCAATTAGAGTTGCATAGATTGTACCTTTAAACAATTTCTTTTTTACTATGTAGGAGACAGCTGAACTCCACAGTAGATTCATCTACATTTAATGTGAACAACTGACAGACAGTTAAGAAACCTTGTCTCTGTAGGCAGACTGGTCTGAATGTAAATTACCCTCCGCCTGGGGACAGCTGACAAGCACACTGGAGTCATATCACCTTGGCACTCTGAGCTCATTAAGGAGCATTTGGTAGGGTAGGTTTCACAAAAAGAAATTACTCCAAAGCTATGTGATAGAAACTCAGCAGGTATAAAAGAACATATCTAAGATACTGAGTATTCCACTTTATCATAGACAATATTCCCAATTAGACATCATACTGAAAAACTGCTGATGTAACCTCAGTCTGGTTGTGTGAATGAATAATAAACAATTCTGAACATTCAAAAAGGCTCACTGATTATAAAACTACTGCCAGGAAACAAGGATTTTACAAGATATTCTACTCAGTCGTCTTGCAAGCTGACTGAGTAGATGGTTAGTGGAGGGAAATCAGCCTAACAAGGCCTCCTTATTTTTGTTTCAGTGTTTTTTTTCATCCTTCTTTGCTCTAGCTGTACCAAGTATTCCTATGAGCTAGGTTCAGGGAGGACATCTATTGCAGCATGTTGAGGTGGACTTCATTTGGATGAGCTTTAGCCATTCCATATTACATGCTTTTTCTTTTCTTTTGATCTACTTTACCATTGTTATCCTTAATGAGTATTGTTTTATTAGTACCCTTAAGGCTTTACTTACACATCTGGGGCAATTCTCAGAAGCTGTCTCACAGATAAGATAACTTCCATGATAGTGAAGAAGGCATATCTGCAACGAGCTCCTTTTAAGAAGCAATAACAAAAAGTGCACTTTAATTGTCCTTTTCTTCAGGACAAGCTGCATACAAGGTTGATGGTACACAGAACATAAAAAGTAGCCAATCAATTAGCAGAGATGGGGGTGGGCTCTGACATACCATGAATTACCCCTGTCAGAAATACTGATTGAGAGCTGCTCTAATGTCCTAATGAACTTGATGTGCTTCCTGGTAAAAAAATGTTCTTTCAAAGGAAGATGACTTCACTAGTGAATTTTTTTTTTCCTTGAGAGCAGGATTAAAATTAAAAGGGAAAAAAAAAAAGATTGCTTTTTCTGAATTTTTTTTTTAAACCAAGTTTCTATGCTGAAAGAACAAGGCTCAGAAACATATGTAACAAAAGAAGTAAATTGTTCCTGAATTTAAATTTCAGACCCAACTTCAAATTTCCACTGATACATTTCAAGTTTGTTTTCAGACCTTGCTCTTAAAAAAGTTTCAATAGAATTCCTTTTTTTTTTTTTTTGATACAATCATAGTTGAAGACACTGCCAAAAACAGATGAAAAGAAAAAGTCTGATGTGAAGACAATGTTCTCATGCCAAGTAAAGGGTAAAACTAACACTCGAATATTTTTACTAATGTGAACCCTTTTGGGGATGCTGAAAACTATCTGCTCAGCCTGACCTTTGCAACCAAGAAGAAATCTCACCTTCTTTTCCATTTAATGGCTTATTATTCTGCTTGGTATGTTACGTTAGGTACCACATGTCATTAGACACTCAGTCTTGACTTCCCATAGTCACATTAGCAAAGGATTCCCCTTGTAAATAACTCCAGTCAAAACTTCAGGAGGCTCCTCTGGATTTTGGCCCTTTCCTAGCTTTTCTGAGAGAAGCCACTCAGGATTTAGGCACAGTGAATTAAAAGCCACTTCTAAGCTAAGCATCATTTGTTTGGAAATGTAATAGTAGGATGGAAATCGGCTTGGACCATAGAAAGTTATACATCCTAGTCTTCTCTTGTGAGTTTAAGTAGGCCTTTTTTTCCTGGATATCCTCATGTGTGTGATCTAGCTGCATCTCTAAAAGGTGTCCTGCAGACACTGTGTGCCTCCTGAAGGTTTTTTTTTTACAGCAGATTTTTCTGTTATTCCCAGGTCCCCATTTGCCTTGGGACTTTAGGACCTGCTTGAATTGTACATTTCCACAGATGGGATAGATATCAGCTCCTGGCAGTAGATAAATCATTCTTTGACTCCTGAAATACAAAAGTCTGCATCTGGAATTACCCCTTTGTGTGCTACAAATTCAGTCACCAACTCAGCAACACACAAAACTATGATGCAAAATGCTCAAGAAAAAAATATGTCTGTTATTTGTCACAAGTATACAGAGAGATAGATACAGAAGAAGGGAGAAGAAAAATATAAAGCAAGCAAAATATTTCATCAATTACCAGCTATAAGTAATTACAGGACAGCTACCAGATTTATAAAAAAAATGGGTTTTTATAAAAATAAATATGTTTGTTTCAACAATAGCTATAATTTCTCTGTTTTTTCCTCCCTCATTCTAGCCACAGTGTTGGACAGATCAAAGTCAGAACTGCAGATGAAAAGCCCACATTATTATTATTATTTATAATCATCATCGCCACCACTACTTAAACAGAAAATCTAAACGGGAAGCTTTTTAATTAGGGATTTTAGCTTCTTTACAGAGTACAAGTGGAAAATATGAATTAGTAAATTCAAATTTGTCAGTGCTGATGGTTGAGCATTGAAAAAAAGTATGTGTAAAGAATAAGATCTCCTAAAGCAGAGATAGGTTGGTCATTAATGTCTTTACCACACATCGTAGCAGATATACACGAATTTTCCTTGAATAGTATGTCATCATTTGTCACTGTCAATCACATTAGACTCCTGTCCAAGCTCCAACATATGTTCAAAGTCAACTTTATGATGTAAACCGTGAAATTTTTTTTTTCTGCAAAACACTTTCTGTAAAGAATTGCTGTCATCCTTGCTCTTCTCCCTGTCTCCCTGAAAGAGCAGACCAAATGTGGAGGAATACAATGATCCTTAAGGGACAGTTAAACCATTTCTTTTTACAAATTCACAGTTTAAATGAAAATAAAAGTATTATCCTGGAGATAGAGACTAGGAGATTCTCAGCTTTGTCCCCAGAGCTCAAAAGACAAGGCAAGGACACTGGGGATTGAGGAAACTGTCCAGCTTTGGCACAACTCGTGTGAACTGCAGCTGCCAAGGAGCTGTTAGCAGTAGTTCCCTGTGGGCTGAAAGGGCTGTGCAGCCAGATTTGGCAGTGTAGATCTTGGAAATAATTATAACTGTATATTTAAAATCCATAGACATTTTTTGAGGTGAGCATGTGGCTATAAAATTCAATTTTATATCCCTGGTGCTTTAAAAATTTTCCTTTCTGATCACTTGTGTTTCTTTGTGTTTCTTGAGCTACGTGGACAGTTCAGACCTTTGGTCCCATTCATGCCTGGTGAAAGGTTTTGTGAAGCAAACCTAACCTAGATATTTGGATTCCACTTCACCTAACAATGCTACTTTATGATGAACAAGGGAAAGTCATGTTTCTTGTTACTTAGGTAACAGACAACTGAGAGAGGAGGAGGGTTTTTTTTTGTTTTACAAAAGGAAGGTAGCTAGGGTTTTACTTAATCTCTGTAGAAGGCAGATATAACAATACTCCTTCACATTTCAGAGTAACAACAAAAAATGTTATCTGTTCTACAAATAAGAAACAGAGCATGACAGTTGGGTAAAGAAATGCTTTGGTTCAGCTGCAGCTATAACAAAGGCCAGAGAGCACTGAAACTACACAAAGACAGAACTGGGAATACAACCCAAGTGCAGTTTTTACACATCACCAAATTTGAGCTAAAGTTCACAATCACGTTTATGTCCTATACACTGGAAAGAGGCATCTGACAGATGTTGTGCAGTGTGGAAGAGGTTATGCACAGAGGCAGAAGACCACAGGCAATGAAAGTTGTGTGCCACAACTAGGATTACGGTCCCAGTCCCCTTCCTTTGCTACCTGACCTGACAGACCTGTTCTGAAAATGACACCATCCCACTTCCTTTACAGCGTTTGTTAAATGAGTCCTTCTTACCTGACTCTCCCCATCAGTATATTTCATTTCTTAGATAAAAAAACAACTCTTCATTTGTCACAGTAGTGCCCTGACAGTAACCAGCAAATGCTACTGGTAGACTAAATCCTAATGGTCTTTTTAAACGACCAGAGTAACATTACCTGTTCTTCCACTCCAAAGAAACAAAAATTGGTTTAGGAAGTAAATTTGGTCCTGCTCTTTTCCTCCAGAAAGACTGACATGGATGCATATTAGTAAGAGAACAAAAGCTCTTCTCCTTTGTCTAGCCATGTGAGGTCTACCAACCTTTTCACTGGAGTCAAAAGGAGAGAAGGATCAGGTACTTAAAGCTGGTGGTCCCGAAGTGAAGTCATGTCTTGAACAGTCCAGGAGTTTTTTGGGAGGTTAATTTAAACACACCTGTCACTCTTAAGTACAAGGCAGTTGGAGGTTATTAATATTCTCCTGAATTATTTAAAAGATATGACTAACACTTCACATACCATAAGACTGTTATCTGCAAAAATAACGTGTGTCAGTCATGGCTGGGTGGTTAGGATTTCCTCACTAGGATTTATCAGTATTTATTAGAGTCCTGAGTTTCTGGATTCTGCTAGGTTACCAGCTCTCCACCTTCAGGTTTAAAACCCAACCTACAAGTTCCTTCACATTGTTCCTTTTGATCAGGGATGAATCAGACAAAGGCATGGAGTCTCCTTCCTGAGCAGAATCTCATATAAAAAGATCAAAAATATTTCAGAAATATTTCTGATAAACTATTTATTTTAACCACCAAAGACTGTGGTGTAGATAAGTTAGACAGTCTGGTGTGATATAAATCTTCTCTCAAGAAAGTAGAAACGGATCCGACAAAATTTTTTTCTGAGTTCTGAAGAAGAGCAGTGGGATCTAACGCAATAACTCAAGGAACTGAACTAAATACAATCTACTAACTAAAAAAAAAAAAAAAAAAAATTCACATTTCCTGATAATAAACCCTTCCTGTGGTAGTGGTAATGTGGCCAGGTATGTATAAAACACAGTCTTCACTTGCACACCATCAATGAACTATTACTGGGAGGAAAAATGAAAGGTCATTAAAAAGTACAAAAAGCAAACTTTACCCCCTCACCCAACTCAATCAGTTAGAGCCCAATTTTCAGTGTCAAAGATCTCAGTTAAAGCAACTGAGAACTGCAGAATGTGTTGAAAACAGAAAGTGGGCTATGTACTTGTACTGCTTGTATACTTGATTTTCATATGCAAACAGTCATTGTAAACATAAGTATTTAATGGAAAGCATGTATGTGCTGTGATCATACTGAAAGACATTCATTTTATTAAGTTATTGAAAATTTTGCAACCACTCACTAATTATCTTTCATTAAATGCACAACATAGGAAAGAATTTGAGTCAGGTTATAGAAGAAACGTGCGAATGAATGAATGAAAGAATGAACAGTAGCCACAAGTTTTAGAGGTCTAGTCCTCTATTATTTGGTATTGTCAATGTAAAAGGGCACATGATATCTGTTTAAATTTCTTTACAACCCTTGCTATTTTCTTTTACTTATTTCTAAAATAATCTTGTAGTACACTCCACAGAACCAAAACTTAATGTCCATAATTAAGAGTATCAAGACTGGCTCTCAGATTTCAGTTCAATTCTGTAAACTTAGAGAGTAGTTTGTTTTGCACTTCCTTGGACCATTACAGATATACTGTACAAAATCCTGTCGTTTATCAATATGGTGTTAGCTAGCAGCCTCACAGAGTGGCAGCAGCTTCCCTCATCAATCACTGATAGGAAGAAATATAAATTCAGTGTGGCAAATATGTTACGCACACACACATCAAATACATTTCTATATAATTTCTGATTAAACAATTTCCACTTTAATATTACTCTAATAATTTTCATTTCGGTCTTGGCTAGATCCTGATGTGTTGATGTAGTCAATCTACAAGCTTTGTGTTAGTGTGGGGATAGGAACCGTTACGTTACTCCAAATCTGCCTAAACATCTAGCCAGAGATTTCGGTTGGGCCTGCTATTAAAATCCAGGCTGAGAGTATGCTTACAAATTTCTGTTGGCACTTTCTGGATGTGTTCTGGGAAATGGTGTGATTGCTGCTAGCTGTACGGGATTCCAGGTATGTAGATCCCACATCAAAATACTAGAAAATTTTGGAACTCAAGAGCTCAAGCAAGGCCCCAGATGTAGAAGTACATATAGCCTCAGCTCAAACAGTAATAGTGTCGTGGTCCCTGAGTCTAGGCATGCTTGAAAGCACAGGTCTGCTGCTACAGCAGAGCGGGGGGAAGCACAGTGAGGATCAAGAACTGGTCATCTCACTTTCTAGATTTGTGCTAACCTTCACCAGGTGAGGCATTTGAAACAAATAAACCTTTGGGACAGTAAACATATGTCAGTATGTCACATAATTTACAAATGAAAAGTTCTGACCCAAATCCATTTTCATGCCCTGGTCTTGGGAACTGTTCTTTACCATATTTTTGGATTAGACATCAATTTATGTCCTAATTTCTAAAGAAGAGATCAAGTGCCTCATTTGAATGTGTCCCATTTTGTTGATATTCCTTTTATATTTCCATTAGAATTATTTCTGTTGTTCCATAAGCATCTATAATGAAAAATTAAGATGTGAAATCTATATTATTATTTTACAAACCTTTGCAAGGATCTGGAACCCACTGTAAGAGACACATCTGTGATCACCTACTGTGTCTGTTGCTAAACACCAAAATAACATAGGGAGTATTCGTCTGTCACTATTAAAAGAAATAAACCAGAACTATTAAAACATAAGCTCACCATGAGAATTTTAAATACTTTGACACATTTTTATATTAAAAAAAAAAACACTTAAAAGCTATTTTTCAAGTGATTAACATTGATTAATTCACCAGTAAAAAGATTATTTGCATAATTTTTAGGATATATAATTAACACAGTGATTTGTATGAACACTTTAGTCTTAAAAGGGTTTTTAAAGGTTCTCCTTTCAAATCAAGCTGCTATTTTTGTATTCACAACTAGTAGGGCAAAATTAAATATATATGCTTTGCTCTTTATGCTGTTCATACTCAGGTTACACAGAGAATAGGAGAGTGTATTTTGAGGCTGTTCATAAGGAGCTGGTGGTTATGGAAATACTGTGCCTGTGCCTTCTGACAGCCACACAATACGGTGTCCTTAAAGTGGAGAAATTCCAGTGTCAACTGCAGTTTTACTGGTTGTTAGAGCAGATGACTGCTACTCACTCCTGATCACTGCTGAGAGAAAGCCCATCAGTTTTTATATTCAGAACAAAAAAAAAGATCAAACTTAGTTATCTGAGAATGTTTAGAAAGTGTGAAGGCCAAGATGCAAAACCAAAAGGACAATATACCAGTATATGCAAGATAAGGGTGGCACACTTAGTTCTCTCCTACACTTTCTGACTTGGAAAAATACACAGAAAATGCAGAATTTGAAATTTTCTGTTATTCACCCACCCCTTTTGAGATAATCTGGTAATCCCAATGGGCCAAGGCAAGATGGTAATAGAAAAAAGAAAACAGAACTCCTTTGCTTAATGAATCTTTAGGTACTGAGAAGCTCATACACTAATTAGAGAGAACATTCTCAAGAACACCCTAACAAAAAAGGGGAGCAAATCTACCATATGAATTCAGCACAGTATAGAAACACATTGTCTGGCCATATCTGCCAAGGAAATACCAAAAAAATGACAGAAAAAAAGGATGGTTGATGTGATCAGAGTGGTGTTTCTCTGCTGCTGTTATAAAAATAATTCTGTAGCCAAAATGCCAGTTCATTGGTCAAATTTCATCAATAAACCACACCTAGTTCACAGATCAATATCTGGTCTACATTCTTTTCCTTGCAAGTTTTAAAACCTTCGCCATATTTTGGAGGATCAGAAAGTCTACTATCACTATACTTGATGACTTGTCAGCAGAAGGATTTGCCTTTTTATTGAAAAAACAGGCACAAACACACTTGATTGGAAAGATTTCCTTTAGAAGTTAATTATAAAATGGCAGCATCTTTTCTCTGCCATTTCCCCCTGGAAAACATAGCATTCACAAGTGTGATCTTTTGTCATCCAGATTTTCAAATATCTCCTGAATCTTTACAATGCAGATTGATTCTGTCATTGAGCTTAATCTCTTCTTGCTATCCTTATTTTGCTATTCTATCTCAAAGTCTTTATTAAAAATCCCCTGAATTTATCATTTATTCTTTTAGCTTTAGAAACCATCTGACACAAAAGAAATACTGGAACAAAATATTCCCCCAGTATTTCTCACAGTTACCCTTGTTCTCGTCTGGCAGTTTTGAGTATGCTGCAAGGACATATAGACCAGAAGAGACTGACAAGCCATTCTGCCTGATTCTACAGAACTGCTTCCTCTGGTCCCATCAGGTTTTGCCCTTACTCGTTTGGGAGCATGAATACCAGTGGCAGTTGATACCTGTGAAGACTATCAGACTGCTACCACTTCAGGCCTTCTGGCCCAGTGAAAGCTCTCCACTACCCGGACAAATCTATTCCTTACCTGTATGTGAATGAGGTGGATTTCCTTATATACAGGCTGATGAAGAGCAATGGATTGCTTTGTCTTGCAAGGGCCATCAGAAACAAGCTATACAATTACTCTTGGCATGATTGAAGATGATCAGCACAACACAAAATTACTTGCAGTACCTCAATAGCTAGACTAGGCTGACTTTTTCTTGGTAGCAGAAGAAATTAATTGATTTCACATAGTTCATTCAGTCTTTATCAGCAAAACTCCTGGTGCACGCATTAACCAGATGCGGGCAACACTAGCCACAGGACTTTTCTCCCCCTTGTGAGTCTCCAGGTACTGTTTCTTACCACATGGAGCCTGTCATATGAGGCAGGCTTTTTTTTGTCACTTGGATGCACTGCATCAGGGAATATTGAGCCAATTACCAACAAACAGCTTCTCCCTGGATGACCATACCAACAGGTAGAGAGCTGGTAGCTCCACAGGAGTGTCTTTATGGTTAAAATGTTCTCATATAGAGACCACAGGTTCTTTAGTGACTCCAGTAACAGCTGGAGATGTAAGGCTCAATATAAGCACCAGCCAAAATCAGAGGCCACAAAATACCAGTTCCCTCAATTTCCAGGTTTGTCCTTCTGAAAAAGAAAATTATGGGGCTAGAAATCCCATCCATCCTTTGAGACCTTCACTATCTTCTCACACCTACCTGCTTTGAGCTGATTTGACAGCTTGCCTAATTTATGAGACAGTTGCATCAGTGTTTTTACCCTTTCCATTCTAGTGCTTCAGCACACTCACCTCAGTGCTCCCCATCAAATCTCCTTAAGGATCAAAACTCAGAATGCTAGATATGGACATCTCTATATTTCAAATTTGAGCCTAAAGGGAAGACTAAAAACCGAATAAAAGACAAAGTTAAAAAATCAAATTAAAATTTACAGAAGAAGGAAAGATTTGTGATCCTGAATCAAGTATTGGAGTATTGATGATCAGTGGTAGGGATGAGCAAAAAATTCCATTGAGAAGTTTTGTTATAACACCACTAGTTGGCTGTACAAAGCTATGTTGGTCTTTCATTACAAAGACTGAAATGCAGTCTAGTAACAAAACATATAACACTGCATGTCAGCTGTAAGGAGCTGAAATATACTAGGTTTTAACTTTAATGTGGATGAGTATTGTTATTAATACACCCATGTCACTCTTCACTGCAGTCTAAAGTGTTTGGAAAGAGGGGAAAAAAGCTTTCGTGAGAATTGTGATAAATAGAAATATTAACTTCAAAAATAGTCCTGTGGTTTTGTCCTTCATTTGAGCCTTCTCTCAGGACTCCAGATTCTTACATGTAGTTTACCTCTGACTCAAATTATCCGTACAACTCAGAGCATACTAAAGATACCTCTGATACTGATGAGGTTTCTTTTTTAAGTTGTATTAATTATTTTGATAGTTTGCCTATTGCTGGAATCACTGAAGATTTCAACTTGACATGCATTTCTTTGTACCACCATAGAACAAGTTCATTAATCAATTTACTTCTGCTGTATTTCTTACTAAAATAAAAATATGTAAACTGTTTGCCTCTCTCTGCTTTAAAGATGCACAGACCACTTGGCTGAAACTGCCTTGGGATATCTGAGAACTGAATATAAATAATTCTATTAATTCTCACTGACTAAATCATAGGGTTCTACTTGCTATCCACATTAGTCTTTGGTGGTTAGCAGCTGAATGAATGTATAGATAATGTATCATTATCTTCTGTTTTTCATTGTAACTGTTAATGCAACTAAAAAGGAAAGAAAAAGTTACATGTAATGAAAAGAAAAGTTTGAAGACAAGAGTAGTTTTCAGCAGTCTCCTGTCAAGTTACTGTTGAGTAGCTCAGACCTAAACACCCAAAGTGGATTTAGGGTTTTGTTCTCTTTGTATTGCTCCAAACCTATGTCCAGAAGGACAGTCCTTAGAGTTTTTTGGTAAAAAGGTAGGTTTCAACACTCTGTAACACAGACCCCATTTCTCAGAGAATACGAGAAAAATACAGAGGGAATGGACAGCAGAAAATGCTTTTCTCACCTGTAGAGAAAAAAAAAATAGAGAAAATAACATATGTCAGCAAAATTTACTCAGGAAAAAAAAAAATCTAATGTAAGTTTAAGATGTGTTTCATTGGAGCAATCTCCAGGGATAGAATCCTATTTTAGGGTGGAATATGTAAAGCAGCCTATGGACGAGGATAACGTAAGAAAAGTAGCTGTGAGATCTGAACAAAGAGGCATTGTAAGATACTAGGCTGGTGCTAAGACAGTCCTCCTTACCCAAGCCTGTATTCTCTTGAGGAGTCTGGTATTGCATTTGGATGCTAGTTTTTGTGATCATTCACTAGTGAAAGAAAACACATTTGTACCCTTATTCTAATGCCTTGCCTGAAACTGTGAATCCCAAATGTTTCTCCCTAGCAAAGGATGATGTGGCTTTCTAACTGCTTGCTGATCAATTAATTTTAAATGGCACACACCAGTTTTCACTTTTCCCTAATAGTTAGTTACAGATCAAGAAGAATAGATTTTCTCTGACCTCATTAAAGTCTAGAGTTGTAGAGCACATCATCAGGCTCTACTCCACAACTAGACTTCCACAGGTTTAAAGAAAGACTTCAAAGAGTTTAGAAACCATTGATTTCAACGTATCAGGACCAGCATCATACTTTCTAATCATTAGAGAAAGCAAAGCAGCAGCACCATCACACACACTTCGTGGCATTTATTGCTAGGAAAGGCCCCTAAAAAGGAGAGAAAAAAAAATACAATTTCTTAAAAGTTATTAAAGTCAGATTGTACTAAAGTGCAGTTTTAGAAAGCAGTAGAAGATATCAGTAGAAAATGTGGTAACAGGGGGCAATGGCAATTCATTCTGGAGGTAAGCCACTTTATCCTCCATGCAGTGTCACTAGAGAAAACTATCTGAAAGGTTTTCTTACTACAGGCACCCCATGCCCAGAGGTTCAGTGAACATTGACTAGGATATAGTGGTTACAACCTGTTAGGGTCAGTAAAACATGAAGGGGTTACGGTACCTGAAATACAGTAGGAGTGTCCAAATGTAATTTCTAAAGTCAACCTTTTTGCATCCCGAATCAGAATGTAATTTATTTTTTTTTTTCCACTTAGTATTTCTTACGATTTTTTAGTTTTTCTAGTAACAGAAGATAACAGCTTGAGTAATAAGAAGTTCATTTCTCATGTGTTAGTGACCAGATGTTCAGTTCTAGGCAGATAGATGAAAGAAAAACAATGGCAGAAATATAAAAACCATCTCCTTAAAACTTTGAGCACCCTGATTCCTCTTGTTCTGCATGAGCATCACTATTCCATGTAGAGACTTTTATGATATATTACTTAGGCAGCAAAGAATAGGAAATACCTTATGTCACATTCACTAAAATATATTAGAAATGTATTTGAGCCTGGCAACTTTGAGACAGTGATTGCTTTTTGTGTATGCAAACACAAAAGATATAAAATAGGGAATTTTTTTTTCTTATCTTTTCCCCAAAAATATTAAATAACCATATCAGAACTGCATTCTTTTGTTATTTCTTGTACAGATAACAGTTGATCTGCCATTTTTCATGAATAACTATAACTGCAGGTCTATAAGAATCTTGTCCTTACATCACGAGGAACAGAATCACTCTAAAGAAAAGGTAAAACATGAAAAAGAGAGGAAGGATATTTTCTATGAATGAGATTAATGCCTCTACTAGATCTTTTCAGTGCTCTAAGAATATTTCAGTACTGAACATTTCTTCCATGCTAGATCAAAGCTGTACACATTTTCCATTTGCTGCTCAAGACTAGGATATTGAAGATACGTTAGCCTTCAGTAAGTGAGTAAGTATTTATTCACTCACACTGGATAACAGATCATATCACTCACTAGTTCCTCTCCCTGACAACTCATTTCATTCGCAGTGCGCTGATACAAAGAGTTTGTTGGTGGAGATGATTGAGTTTTGCCAAAGTGGTCATTACCGGCCATCAGCAGCTGCTCGCCGTCCTGCACACAGGCAGAGAAAACAAGGGAGGGGTTTCCAACTCCCTGTCACAAATATTCAGTCCATCTTGTGACATCTTGAGCCCTTCACAAAAGAGCAACCTATACTGGACATGGTAAAAGACCCTCAGTGAATGGGAAGTCTAGGGAAAAAAAAAAGGCGTAGGTCACTTTATCTCTCTGTTTTGGGCCAAGGGTAGGGCAAAGAATAATGTAGAGTAGTAATTCTCAAGTAGGAAGGTCAGTACTATGAAACCATAGCAGATAGCTTCATACTGAGTGGTCCTTGTCAGCCACTTAACAGAAGGAACTGAATTTAAAAACTGGTGTCCCCTGACCTTCCAGTTGGAATAAGGATCAGGATCCAAGGAGGGCTATAGGAACCTCATATTATTTTGGGGGTTTGTAATAGCTCAAAATAAACCCCTGAATAGCTAGAAGACAGCTGAAAGTGATGTCTGCCCACCTGGAATGATTCCCATCACAGGTAGTGGGATGGCCCTGATCAGTCACATACCTACCATGCTCTGTCTGCCTCTGCCCCAAACATGTTTCAGGACTGTTGTAAAGTTTGTGAAAAGCCTGCCTGCTGCTGTTTTCCTTGGTTTCTGAGTCACAGGAATTGTCTGTAGCCTGGACCTTAAGTTTTCATAGCCCTTTGTGGTGGTTTAACACTTTTACATGACTAACCTCAGTCTTTACCTTGAAATTGTGGAATCAAAGTCAGGGTTAGCTCAAGCCAAATAGCCAAGATTTACTCTTCATCTCTCTTGTTTTGCTTGATATTTTTTTCTTTTCTTTAATACTTAAAGGAAATAATAATTACAGGCTAGAATGTTCCATTTTTGTCATCACTCATTATGTTAGATTAACAATCACGTTATTTCCTATATATTCATCTATTAACCAGTCTCATGATCAATTAACATTAAATCAAACCAAGATAAAATAACTATAAATGTCAAAAGAAGTATAAGAAACACTCTAAATAAGAATGTAAGAAAATAAAAAATCACTTTTAGGAAACTTCCTTAAATATAAATTTCAAAAAAGGAAAAATAATTAAGCAATGACACACAACAGAGAGTTTGATTATCTCATGATGATAATTCCCCCAGGCTTTCCCAGCAGTTTTCAATCCAAGATATAAATAGCTTCACAGTAAATGCTAATGGCAGAGTTTAACATTTATTTTCCATGTTATCACTGTGCAGATTTTAAGGGATTCATTCCTGAAAATGTCCATCATTTCCTTCTGCAAAATGAGCAGAATTTCAGATAGAGATCTGAGCAATATGTTTTAGACAGAAAAATATTCAGTTTGTTGTTTGGTTGGTTGTTTTGGTTTTTTTTTTCTTTTAATAAATCTTGGAATAAAAGTAGTTGCTATTATGGAAAATCTCACAGCCTTTTTCATATGCAAAGTGTGAAAAAATGTATTTCCACCTCTGAATCATGTTTATGAGATTACCAGAACCCTAATAAAATCAGCATCTTTCCACTAGTGTTTATATTTTGTACCCATATTACAAAAGAACATTGTATGGCAGCTGGAAAGAATATAGTTTAAAAACATGTTAAGCAGTAAGCTTTGGGAATTATTTAATCAAGAAAAATTAGTGAGTTTTTAATAAAATTACAGATACAGATATAAGGGAATAATGGTTTTTAATAGCTGGAATGAATAGGAAACATTTGCCACTGGATAAGCAGATTTCAGAAAGGATTTTATATAGAAAAGATGGTTTAGTATTTTTCACCAGTGTCTATTTCCACCCTCAAATTCAGTGCTCTCAATTTAAATAACAAAGTGAGACAGCCATAAATATGTTCTGGGAAGGCATCGTGACAAACCAGAACTCCTTAGAGGCACAGCTCACCATGTGTGATCAAACTTGATGTATCCTAATTAATATACAGTCTCAGTAGCTTTCAGAGACAATATTTGACAGGGTCTAATGGTCCCGTTACCATTTTTCAACTTGCATCTCATGCATGGAGATATGAAAGGTAGCCCCACCTCCTTACTTGAAATTTCTTCTTTTAGCAAAGATGCCAGAAGAAACTAATTCTTCCTATTCTAAAACTGTAATTTTGTACCAGAACAGAAGTCCACCAAGAAAAAATGCTCCTATATTGCTGCATATAACTTATGAAGACAGTTTTCATCCTCACAGACAATACATAATACTAAATTTTTCAAGATTAACAAAAAATAAAGTGTAGAAAATATGAAAACATCAGCCATAATTTATATATCTCTTACAGGTTGCTTTTCAACAGTGGCTCTCAGAGCTCTGTATCATGAGATAACATTACTGATCACCATTTTAGGCATGAGAAACAACCCAAATATATATATATATATATTTACCAATATTGTCAATTACTAAACAACAGAATTTGGAATACAAACCAGATTTCTTCAGTCTCGAGTGATCACACTCTTTCTAGTTATTTCATTTACCACCTCTCTACTCTTTAATAAATGTTTAATAGAAATACTTTATTATCTATGGTTCAGATGAGCCAATAAAAAACAAGTGCATTTGATATTTCATTGCAGTGCGAAGTTTGTACATGATCAACTCCATTTACAAATTACTTCCATTTCTGTTTTTCCTCAAAACTCATACTTAATTTCCTTTGTAAGTTTTAAAGAAAAAGAATTCTAAAATATTTAGAAAATAAATTTAATTAATCACAGGAGGAACATAATTTCCTGTTGCAAAGACATCCACTTACCTTCAGATTCTTCTCCTATTCTTATAACATGCCAGATGTTAATTTGGCTCACAACCCCTTGTATACAGCCTTATTGCAACTTTAATTAAGTGATTAAGAGAGCTGTTATTTCATTAGCGCATCCTTTACTGATCATTGTGACACACTGACAAAATGGGTACCAGAGATTTGCTTCAAAAACTGTGCATTGTGGTATTAACTGGAACAACATTTCTGATGCCTTTAAACCAAGAAAAAATGTAACTGTTTTAAACAATATGGTCTAGCAGCTCTTAAATCTCTGTATAAGAGGCCTTTGATTCTTGAGCAATAACTACTCCTTTTGTGTTTTTACAGGAAAGAAGAAAAAAAAGAGGGAGAGGGAGAGGGAAAGAAGGGAAGGGAAAGGAAGGGAAGGGAAGGGAAGGGAAGGGAAGGGAAGGGAAGGAGAGGAGAGGAGAGGAGAGGAGAGGAGAGGAGAGGAGAGGAGAGGAGAGGAGAGGAGAGGAGAGGAGA
>JAAGNO010027709.1:4714-38158 GCA_033439905.1 Ceryle rudis
TATTCCATTAAGTTCTCCAGGCTTCAGTGACTACTCTGGATTTTATCCTGCCAGCATTCCCCCTGAATTCTGCACTGTTCTCTGTAGTAGAAAGTTCCCAATAGCAAGGAATAAGGGCACCACTTTATCTTACCTAATTCTTCAATAATCACATTAGCACTAAGGTTAATGTAACGCTGTTGTCTTGGATAGGGACTAGTACTATCAACTGAAGATCAGGGATGGGCTAAGCCTGAACAGAAGTCACAATGGTTGACACACAAAGTACCCTGGGAACACTTTGATATTTAGGGAAAAGGGTAGACCAAGCATAGTTTGGAAATAGGTTCTTTACTGCGTGACAGATTTCACCCTAATATACTCCTCCTTTGCCTCACATTTATTTCCTTTCTTCACCACAAAGCATTATTGCAAAAACTGTACTGGCTCTATAAAAGTTACTTGGGTTTTCACACCTTCTCTATACATTCTTTCCTCCTACATCTAAAAATAAATCCCACAATAATGAGGCTGTCAAATGAGGTATAATAATTTATTATTTACTGCAAGAACCAGTCTTTGCTACAAATGAAACAGCAGAGGCAGGACTGTTCAAAAAAACCCCTAAACCTAAACCTAACACACACACAAAAAAAAACCCCAACAAAACCAACCAAACAAAAAACCCCAACAAAACACCTTCTGCCTGTGGACATCATTAAAGAGATATCACCTGCTGTGTGATGTTTCCAGGATGAGAACCCTGGTACATATCAACTCACAGGTCTATTGAGTGCTATATCGCTTAGGACATTGCACTAATGTGGGGTTTACCTTGCTTTCATTGCTGGCTGTAACCTTGAGCAGACCCTGTCCCTTCTGAATCTGAAAACTCCCAAGTTCTCATCTAAAATGGACATTCAGGAGGAACCAAGAGCTATAATACAGCCACTCAAAACACAAAGCCACAAGCTTCCTGGAGGCAGCTTGGTACTCAAGCAAAACTAAAGCTTGCTTAGTGCTGCCTCCTGCTCTATCAAAAACATGGTGAATTTTAGAACATTTAACTTAAAACTTGATTTTTTTAATACAGTCAGGAGCATACATAGCAGATGATAGATATTTCTAAACCCACATTCACAACAGGGTTGTGATTAGCACAGAAACTTCATCACATATCATTCTCTAGCTGGGTAAAAAATATTTCTCAGCCCAGACAGAACTGGGACAAAAGAAACATAGAGAAACTATACAGAAATGTGACCTTTCTCTCCCCTCCCCACCCTACACGACCTATAACTCTGATCAATGTAAGCATCCACTGTAACAGACAGTTGTTCCGACCCAGTAGAAGCGCAATCCCTGCCAGCCACATTCTGGCTGCAGCTCACTGACAGACTCCATCTCTCAGTAACTGGGCTAAAAGAATTAATAAAACCCAGACTGTTTGGGTAGAGGGGAAGGCAGAGTTTTCCTTCCTTTTTCTTCTTGCTTTCTTACATTTAATATCTTTAATTTCAATCAAGATAGCAGTTGTCTCTCCACTTATTTTTTTTAAACATATAACTTGTCATCACTACATTCCTCACACATCAGACTTCCTGCCAGCGCACAGGACATCTTTAACTTTGATCACTTCACATCTACATATTCACTTTGCAGCTCTAATGGAAGAAATACAACCGGTCCCAGTTTTATATCAGACTTCTGGTGCAACAGAAGTAGAGGTTGGTACCATCAGTCACATGGGTACCTGCATTCCAGAAACATTGCTACACTTCTTCCATATAGCTCCAGCAAGTCTTTTGACACTTTTCTTGAAGAAAGTATGTCAATAGAATAATTATTCTGATACAATTGCCGTCAAAGTGGTGAATATGTGGAACAAAAGCTCCTTATAAAAACTTTTGGCAGAGATCTACTTTGAGAACTCATGTATGTACCATGTACATATCTGGCACAGGGCAACACAAATCAGATAGACAAAGACGCTGTCAAATTTACCTCATTTCAGGTTGTTAATCATCAAGCATCATCATACAAAAGGTCTTACAAACAAAAGGTTTTTGCATAATGTAGAAATTTTGCCTCTCAGCCAGCTCTGATTATGATTCTCACACTAAATATATCATAAGCATGGACTTTGGCAGGGGTAAAATTACCATCTTCCAAGTATCACGAAACAAGAATCTTGCTGGTTTGAGCTGTCCCAGCTCCACCTTCAGTTCATTGTCTTTACTGTTCAGCTGCAAGCTTTTTTCCTAACACTTCAGTTGCAGGAAAGAAATATATCAAGGTGTACTTGATTCATACATACCAGTTTTCTGCAGCTGTACATCTAGAAGAAAAATAGATACTTAAAGTATCCTGAAATATTTAACATTTCCAACAGAAGTTTGGGACCTTTTTGCTAAGTACCACCACGAGCAGGGGGAACAACTACTGATAGCTTACAGCTCTGTGACAGCTTTCAAACCAGTCTGACCTGGCTTGTTTACCACTAATATGTATTCCCAACAGATAAACTGCTCCTCTAAGGCATAACAACCAACGAGCTGTTTGATTGCCACATCTTTCAGGCAGGCCAACCGAAAATACTATAAACTCTACATATAAGCCATTTGTCTCTGCCTACCCTTTCCAGCATTGTAGGTCAGGACTACAACTCTCAGATCATCACAGCACACTGTGGAAAAGAGGGGAATTCCCATATCCGTCATGGGAAAGGAATTGGGTAGAAGCCTTTCCCAGTGCATTTGCAACCCGTACTGTTTCATTCTAGCTACATAAACAATAACTGTCAAAGTTCATATTTGGAGGGCACAGAAACTACACAAACTAGCAGATCTATCTGAATTGCTTTCTCACTTCTCATGGAAGCAAAAAACCAGCAAGCTCTAGCAAGCATTAGAAGAGCAGGTGACAACAAAAGAAACCATAGTCTTCCTCCACACACACAAAAGTAGTATGGCATTCTAGTGCTTCCTTTCTCCTGTAGCTGCAAGCCCTCACACAATAGTCAGCTTTCTGTCACTAGCTTAGCTGTCTAGCAGCGCCTGGGTGGTCTTCTGTAGCTGCAGGGCACCTTGGGAAGCCTCTAGGCTGTTCCCTCAATAATCCTGTTCTGGCTTCTGATAACCAGGGAAACAAGTGGCACCAGCAGCATTTCTATTTCTCATTTAGGCACCTTTTCCCAAAGCACAGCGTTTTGAGAAGCTACACCTATCCTCTTGCTCAAAGCAACATTCTAACGTGGTTAGCTCTACAGGAGCCGTCAGCAGTCAGTAACATGGGCATGTACATAAACAGGGCATGAGAGATAAGTGAGGCAGCTTGGTTACTCTGTATCCTGTTTATCCTTTGTGAGAAGGCTATATCTATGCTTTTCACCAAAAAAAACCCCACGACTCTAGGCCAGCACAGCCACAACCCTGGGATTAAGTAGCCAAACTGCTTTTTGCATCTAAGAAGAGGTTTTGACTGATTACTTTAAAAACTTTGAGCTTTTATTCTTTATACCTTTCCCAGTTAACTCACTTATGAAGCTGCCACATAGATCTTAGGTTTGAAAAGCAGTGGTTTATCTTGCCATCCTGCAAGATACCTTGCATATATCTTGTCTTCTCTTTTCTGATACCTAAGGACCTTCTTCACATGTTTCTTCTCCTTCTAGGACTTCTCTTTCAGGACCACATTTATGTTTAAAGCAATTTGACTAAAGAGAAAGGACACCAGGGAGCTGTATTTGCCCCTAGTAAACTAGTCAGTAGAAGAGTTGGATTTTTCCATCTGAGTTACAGGAGTTTAATGTGCTGCCTCCTCCCCAGTTACTAGTCCATACTAGAGATGCAGATGTTTGTTAATTCACTCCACAGTCCATAAAGTCAAGCTCCTTTCTGTGGGTACCTACATGCAACATGTCACAACCAGTCACCACAGTGGTTCCTTACAGAGTTTATTCTAAATAAATAAGAAGAAATAGCAGATGTTCATAGAGACAGTATAGCTACTCCAAGAATCCAGTTGCACTTTTGACAAATCCTTGCTATTAAGTCCTCTAAAAGACCAAAGTACTTAAGAACTCAAGCTAGGAATTGGGAACAGCTTTAGTCAATTAACTCCCAAAGTTGTTGAACAAGAACTGTTGCCTTGTAGAAGTCTCACATAGATATTTGGAGTACTGCCCCTTGAAAGTCTTAACAACAGATATTAACATCAGAGTACTAAGGATTCTGAGAGAATCATAGGTGTTTTTTGGTTTTTTTTGTTTTTTTTTTTTTACATTGGAAAAGACCTTTAAGATCATCCAACTATAGGAAGAGAAGTATCAAAGAATAATTAACATTCCAAGACATCCTAATCATAAGCTCTCCAACTACCAGAGCAGCTAACACAGGGAGAAAAAGAGTTTGCTTTTTTAAGGAACAGTAAGGCAAACACTTCTTTACAAGCCTCAGAAGACAACCAGGGATAAAGCAGTGAAAGATAAACCACTAACCAGAGACAGACACTGCTGGCTTACAGCACCATGCTGTTCCCACAAGACTTCATTTTAACCAACTCAGAAACTTCAAGAACACAGCTACAACCTTGAGGAAAGAGGAATTTTCCTTCCCCCAGGCGGTATTAATACTCCTCAGAAGAGCTGCAGACCCGAGTGGCAGTCACTGCTGGCCTATAGGAACCCAGAGGAGCTAATTATCATTGCATCACCTGTGGCCCATCAGCCCAGGTGGCCTCTGGATATTCAGGACTCTTTTCTCAGTCATGAGTTTCCTTGCTCTCATGGTCCAAAACATCCAAAGTGCTCAGGGGCTACTGACAAGTAGCATGCAGAGGGCAGCCTGAAGGCTAGACTGCATGTCTTAGAATCTCAGAAGGAATGCAAACATACAATATGGAGAAAGTACTAGAGAGGAAATTCTGGAGGCCCAGCAAGTGAAAATGTGGAGTAGAGAAGGATTAGCCTTTTTACTGAGGAAAGAGAGCCCTTAACATTATCGAGAGTGAGTGCTGGAACAGAAATGAACTTTATCACAGTAATGTGGTAGGCCTAAAAGTGGTATCCAGGCAAATAGGCCCCCACAGACTGGAACTACTGACTATTCACATTTTGTCATAGTGATGTGCCAAGCATCTGGCAGGTTCTATTTAAGAGACCTTTTGTTGAAGTTCATCAATTCAGGGAGAAATAAACTTCTTCCTCAAAGCAGGTGGTCAAATATGAGACTTCATGGAGTTACCAGCAAACACATAAATAACACATTTTTGAAATACGGAAGAATAAGCAAAATTTAATTCCACAATTACAGTTGTGAACAAGAAATTACATAAATTCCTAAAAATCCTATTCCTATGGAATGTCCTGAGAAACATGACATCAGTACATTGAGCACTTCCTTATTTTCCTTCAGAAGTCATAAGGCTTGTCAAAGTGTCTAAAGAGACGGATAGAGATGAAACATACATAATGTCACTTTCCCAGTAGCATCAATGGAAGTTGTGTCCATTCAGAACATGTTTATTATTAAAAAAAAGCAACAAATAAATAGCATGGGGGGTTTTCCTTGCTGCTGAGCCTGGATGAAGAACGGCTCTTTTTTTTTTTTTTTTTCATTGTGTTCATGTACTGAGAGTGGCAACTACACCATCTGTGCGGGAGTCAGAGACTTCTTTTGCTGAGAGCAGAGATGAGAAATCTGAACTTCTCCCTGAGGAGGAGTTCAACAAAAGAAGAATCTCTGACCTTCTTTGGCTTAGCAGAGGTAGCAGGACCTAGTTAAGGTTTCTTTATTGGTTTATTTTTGGTACAAATAACCTGTGGAGATGCCCTCAGCCTCCAAAATTTTAATACAAATTCCATTCTAATCCAGTGACTCAGACCCACAGTACTGCATTTTGAGTAATTTCTGATTTTAAACTAAATATCAGGTATTCATTTTAAACCCCAAAATTTAACTGAAAAATTGTCCCAGCCTAGCATGATGACATCTGGGTCTTGTTTTCCAAGGAGTTCAACAACTTCTGTGAGCTCTGCTAGCTCCAAGAAAGGTGTAGAAGTTACAGGCTAGGTACCCTACTGGAGTAGGTTTGGAGTCTCTTTAGGAGTGTTAGATATGGGTTTCTTTGATGGTGCTGGTACACAAAATTATTTAGACATCTGGGGCTCAAGCAGGTCCAATTTTTCAGTTGCAAAAGTGTGAACAATTTCTTGGGCAATTTTGGTATCTGTGAGATACACCTTAAAGCAAAAGAAATGTCAGCATCAAGAGAAGGTCAGCTTTGCTGAAATATGTAGGCTTTTTCCTCTAAACTGTTTATCTGTAGGACTATTGACTTTCCAAGTTGCCTTCTCCGCTTCTTAGAAAATTTGCCACTGTAGCTCCAATTTAAAGATATTACTGAGTTTCCTAAAAATACTGATGGGCACGTTGTAGTACCCAGGATTTGATTGTGGACATATGGTTAGTAATGAGATTCTAATTAGATTTTGGTACTTAAGCCTGGTGTGAGAAGGGTCAGGCTCTTAATCGTGTTAGACTTTGAAGAGATTACAGGAGTAACTTTTTCCTCCGTACAGAGTCTGCACTAAGAACTGCCTCTCTTTAACTAGCTTGTGACACTAAATGTACCTTGATACATGTTGGCGCATTGCTGTATTAGCTATAAAAATCACACATACAAATGTATTCCTTTTGTAACCCCCACAACACTGAATTGCAATATGAAAAAAGGCAGTCTGCACATACTCCCACTAGAATAAACTCTTGGCATAATTACAAATGTCCGATTAAACAAGCACTGTGGATTCTAACTGGATTTGTTCTCTCTGCAGACTTAACTGACAGCAGTGAATTAACATGGAAATAAGACAACCTCTAACTTCAGTCTCCCAGTAAGTTTCTTCTGACCTGCTACATCTGTGTAGGTCAGAAATACTAGTCGAGAGTATCTGTCACTTCTACTTTTGTTCTAACTTCATGCAAAATGAGGGGTCTGGGAAAATCGGCACCACTCCTGGTACGAGAGGAATAATGAAGGGGAGGGGAAAGGGCAGGAATATCAATCCATCACCTTAGAGGGCATGTGGTTTAAAATTCACGGCTTGCCATTCTCACCTCCCATACCCATCCTTCCTCCACCTCCTCTCCAGCAAGTACTAGTCTTTACAGCCATGAGACACATTTCGAGTGACTACATCTGCCTTAGGTTTCAACAGCACTGGCATTTATTTCTGCACATTAAAAACTGGTGCGCTTTAGATCAAAGGCTGTACTTTGAATTAATACAATATTAATCAAAAAGAAAAATTTGAATTTATATCCATGGAGGTCAAGGAGCCTTCAGAGTGAAAGGTCTCTAACTGTTAAAGAATAACCAACTTTCTCCAAAGCTGCCATTATGGGCTGCCATTGTACCCAAGGTACAGTCTAGGCAGGTAGCCAGAAGGAATTCTGTGCTTGAGATGGCAGAAGAGGCAAACATCAGAATCAGATTTAGCCGTATTAGGATGTAGCCATACTGATTTTCAAGCCAATGTTATGTACTCTCAGAATACATTCTGAAGTTGTATGGCCTGATTGTACAGATGTGGAGGTAAAACATTTCTGGTTTACTCAGTGATCTGGGTTTTATGCCAATTTCCATTAATTACTGATGTAACAGCTGGCAGAAAGAAAAAGGTAGATGAAGGGAGTGTTCTTTCCCCAAACACAATGAGTAAATGTTTAAAGGAGTTGTTTTTAAAAATCCGAGAAAAAAATAAATCTGGGAACAATGTAACTGCTAAGCTTTGCTCACAGCAGAATCTTATGCAGCTTCAGTGTGCAAAATACAGGGCATAGGATTTAAACTGAGTCCACCTAAGAGACAGGCTGGAGTAAAACTCATCTGCGTTTTATTTTTGGTGCATTCATTTTGACTGACCTGGCTGACCACTTCAATAAGTTCTTTTGAGGTGCGAAACATCTCTATAAATGCAAGCAAGCTGTTGAAAAGGCTAATGAATGGAGTCCAGCCAAACACACTTCTATGAAGAACAGAGCTGAAGCCACCCCGACAAGATTTGTGCTAGCTTAAAGTCCCTAAACAATCAAGAGGGCCACACTTCACCCCTAGCGCAACTGGCTGCTGAGGAAGCTCATTGTGCTTGTCCTTGAAAGAGAAAAGAGCAGATAAGCCACAAAGACTTACATTATGGGAACAGCTTGTGTGGACTCTGCTGAAGAACATGAAAGGACCAACTAAAAATACATTCAGTCCTGATTGTAGCCAGCTTATTTTGATGGGGATTATTTACATATTCCATTTAGATCTTTAATGTTTCTGTTGCAGAGTTGTTGTTTTTGTTTTAAAAGCCTCAGCAATTGATTCCTTATTAACTGTATTTTCTAATCTAATAGAAAGCAAATCAAGGTATTTAATCACAGCTGTAAATTTAAAAGCAGAATTAAATTAATTGTTACACTTAAACTGTTTCAGATGTGTAATGAGAAAATCCTATATATATAAAGCAGGCAAGATTAGCAAAGTACTACATTCATATGACTTACTGTCTTGTTAAGTCTTGGATTTAGAATTTATACCTCTCAATTTTAAACTCTACTTCATATAATCCTTACTGTTGCTTGCAGATCGAGAGTAGGCCTTCTGTCAAAGTAGTAATTGCCTGACATTTGAAAAACCCAGTCAGAAATGAACTGCCACAAACAGATTATGAGAAACTGAGGATCAATAATCAAGATCACTTCATGAGTTTCTTGACTTTTGTTTATTTCTTTTTCCATTTCTACAAGCAATTTTTTCTTTCACAGGCTCTGCTGGCTGCTGGTTTTGCCTCTTGTTGACACACAATGCAAAGGCCTAAGTTGTCAGAAAGGGACCCTACACCTTTACCTTTGTCAACAACATGTACAACAGCCTCTAAACGTCAGTCACGGCCTGTACAATATATGCAGCCACTCTACACCAGTATCAGGCTCATGGTGTCAGCTACTGACAGCTATTTTGGGAGTGTCATGAGATGGTGGGGCAGGGGAAGAGAACCTCAGGTGAAGCCCTGGGCAGAGACGAGTTAGGGACACCTCCTACGGCCATTCAGCACTAGCCAGGTATGCCTTCACTGTTGAAATTGTCCTGTCACCCATTTCTTTGCTGCAGTTTAGCCCATCACAGGGTACATACACTGGCTGGCTAGCGCACCCCGAAGCACTTGGACATGCGTGCTTCAGAAACTGACAGAAGAAATGAACACCAGGCTTGCCAGGAGCAAGCAGTATCTGCCTGTCCGGCAGGTACCTTCCCCAGCTAGAGGTAGAGACATACCGTTATGACACTTCCCAATAACAAAAGTCCTGCCTGCATTATTTGAAGAGCAGAAAGATAATTTTGGACAGACGCTGCCAACCATAGACTCCGTTTTAGTTGGTTGTCCACTAGCAAGATATTTTCTGTTTAAGAGCTGCCCGAGTTCGTGAATATAGCATCACTCTCATGGGAAATTTTCTTCAAAACCCCATCACCTGCTGAACTTCACTGTAGTCCTGACTGCTGCTCTCTGGCATGGCAAACGCAGAGTGATGGGTACCTCGCCCTGGAGGAGAAGCAGCACTTTGTATGTCAGCATCCGCCTATGGACCTAGGCCAGTGACTATGCAGGGGGGTAATTACTCCAGAATGGAATGAGAACTTTGACCTCCACAGCACAGCACGAGGCAGTTTTCCTCTTCCCCAGGGAACTACTGAAGAAGCAAACATCCTTAGGGATGACGCAGATGAGAAAACAAGAAATGGGAACAGGCAAGGAGGATGGAGGAGATTGTGATTGTTTAAATGGAAGATTTTTAATTTATCACGTTTTATTTCCTTTTAATGCATCTAGAATTCAAAGAAGTACTGTTTAGAGGAATAGCATAAAAAACTATGACTCAACATTAATTTTCAAAAATAGTCTGGGTAACTGCTGTGGTATTTCCGCAGGCCTGGATCCAGCACCGGAGGCCGCCCAGTGCCCTCTCGTGGGTGCCAGCCGCTAAGGCAAGCGGGTCCTGCTGTGAAAATGGGGGGAGCAACTCACCGCCCCTCACAGAAAGTCAATCATCCTTTTGATAGAGAGTGTTCAGGACGTGAAAGATAAAGCAAAGTGACACCTTTGTGCTGTCCCTGGATTTTTTTTTTTAATAACTCATTAGTAAAATTATACCATAGAGGTTTTAAGTGTAATTCTCTATACCCGTATACAAAGAGCTGAAATCAACTTTGTCATGGTGTATTTTAGCTGCAATGTTCTCTTTTTACCACAGAAAGGTTTTAGCATAGGGACAGGAATAGAAGGTGACTCTTCAGTTACACTGACAGAAGCTGACTCAACTAGAAATTACCTTTTCCCTTGATGTTTTTCTTACACATTATTTTCCATGCTCCTCTTTTTCACCGACATGCGCCCCTAGACTCCGCACTTTGGCGTAAGCCATGTCTCAGAGGGCCTTCTTTATAAATTGTCTTAAATAATTGGAGTCTATCAAATCCTTAGCATCCACCCAGTACTGAATTACTTTTTTTTTTTTTTAATCCACATTGCATAGAACCACACGTGAAAACGTAACCTGATGTCTCTGTAAGGATATCCATGGGGTTGGTTTGATGGCAAAACCACACAGGTACTAGATGGCACTGAAATCCTTCTCTGAGGTGGAATTATGCCATCCAACTGCATAAAATTTCATAAGGATTAAGTTTATTTATTTCTCAGCACGTTTATACTAGAAGTTTTTATTTGGTAAAAGAGAGTCAATATCTCTTTTGTAGTTAGACCTACAAAAGTCCAAGCAATAAAAAAAAGTTGTCAAACATTTTTTTTTTTATCCCTATGAAAGAATGCTTGCAAATAGGTGTTAACCATCATGATTACTGTACATCTGCATACTACTCCTCCATCCTCTGGAGATACAAAAATGATCTCTCTACAAACACCACATTACTTAGAAATGAGCAGGCTTTGGTTTTAAAATGCATGTGAAATGAATTTTGGATTTCAAAACTAAAAAAGTAAAAGACTTTTGTTTTTAAAAAAAAATACAGAATAAAAACCATGCAGCAGAGAGCACAGGCTAGAGTTGTTTTCTGGCTGTTGTTTTGTGCACACTGACCCCATCCTGCTCCCATCGGGTACGTCCAGTTTCACAGACAGAACATACTTAGGCTTCATCTATAAAAATCTTCTAAAAAGCGTTTTTTCTTTATGCTGTTATGATTCACGACAGCGTCTCACGGACAAATGGGTCATGGTGTTAGCAGTGAAACAACCAGGCACACTGTCACAACAGGGTTGGCAGTACTAATAGTCCAACTAGCAAGAGCACGTGGCTTAGACCCGTGTGTCAATCCCCACCTTTCTTCCCATGCTACTAGTAGATGTTAGCTTACATGTGTCCCTCACCGGGGATTACTGCTTTCCCAAACAGCTGGAAATCTTGAGTGGGTACCAGTTTGTGTGTGTTCTAGAGGTGCAAGTTCTACCAGGCTATTGCATAGCGTAGGAGTGCAGAGCCAGCAGCCTTTACTCGCTTAGGCACAGCAGCGGGCTGCTTTAAACGTGGAGCTGGCATCTCCACCATGCAGTACTTGTGCCATTGGGGCGAGCACGAACCTGCCTCTGCTACCTTCCCCTCACACAGTGGATCCACCAGTGCTGAAGTCGGATCACAGCAGTGCTGCTCAGGAATCACAAAATCATTGAGACTGGAAAAGACCTCTGAGATCAGAGTCCATCCTATGACCAAAGGACAGAGAAAACAACAAATGACGGATGGGACGTTTTCCTACATAATTCAGCATAGCAGATGGAACAGAGAATAGGTTCAAAGTGTATGCAACATTTTATTGAAAAAATACGAATGTTCTGTACATAAAGTACAACTTAATGGGCTTGATAAAATCTCCAGAGGCTTATTGGTTAATACAGGTCATCTTCTCTTCTTTTTCCACTAAGGGCATAAAGCATACAAAGAAGCAGCAGGTCCCCTGTACTTGTGCACGTGCAATCCCATCGCTGTGTGTGCAGCAAAACGCCTGGCTCTACACACAGGACTCCAAGATGCTCAATGTACTTTGATGGATAGTCTGCAAGAAATTTAAAGCATGGAAGAACTGCACAGGACTGGTCCTTCAATCCACTGATCATTCCAAACTTATCGTGAGATCTCTGTTATCCTAAACAGCCTGCATCTGCATATCCAATATTTCTGACAAATAAATACAAAAATAAATAGGGATCTGGCCTCACAGAACCTCAAGTCTCAGAAGCAACACAGTTTGTAGCAAGCTACATACATAATTTCAACTGTATCAACATAATTTATTTAAATCTCTATCAATAAATGTATTAAAAGTATAAATTCTTATCCAATACTGAGAGTTTAGTTCTGGAAATAAACCCAGAAAAGCAAAGCTTTTTCAGTCCTCTCTCACAATTTAGTGTGCTCTTAGAAAATGCTTTATAGCTGAACTTCAGCAGAAACTAGCTGCTATATAACATAATTCTATCCCCCAAACCTAATATAAAAAGCTTTTAAAATCTTTTTACAGTAACTGGCTTTCATGTCCTAACTTTACATACAGTTACTAAAAATACTGCACATAGCAGTGCTGACTAAAAATGGGTTTAGTGTTTAAACTACATGCAGAAATGCTGGAGTACCGAAGCAGAAACTGAATAATGTGACAGCTTCACAATTAATTTATGTTGCTAATCGGATGGTGTAACAATACTGCAATCCCAAAAGATATGTATGTTGCAAATGGAAAGATGATGAATAGGACTGGATGAGGAGAAAGTTAGGCAAAAAACCTTTTTTTCTTCTCCATTTAAAACTGGAATGTCTGTTATCACCAAGAAGGAAAATGTAGACCAGCACTAGAAGCTTGTACTAAATCAGGAGTAAATTGTGATGACTTCTCGGCCGCCGCCTCTAACAAGTAATACTCTCTCCAGACCTTCAGTCAAGACTTCGAGAAACTCCATGTCTGTTGCAGTAAAGTCAAGGACAAAATAAACATCAAAACCAGAACACACAGTGATCAGCCTCTGTGTTAGGTATACATGGCAAGGTTTTGATATCAGGGAGGCTGCAGGGGCATCCTCTGAGACAAGACCAGGGGCTGCCCCCATGCCATACAGAGCCAGCTTCATCTGGCTCCAGAGTGGATTTGCCACTGCCCAAAGCTGAGCCCGTCAGTGATACTGGTGGCACCAGGTTACACAGTCACACTCCCTCCCAGCCACTCTCCACAAATACTGTTTTTCATTCTCAGTGGCTCAGCCTCTTTAAAGAAGGGAAGGGTGGAGGAATAAGCATCCTCACCCATAACCTCAAGTTTAAAATCTCTCCTGAGCTGTAGTAACTGTGGCAGAAACCCTGTTACGCCAAGAGGAATGTTTTTATCCTTCCTTGGGTCAGCATACCAGCTGTCACTACTACTACTACTACCCAGATTCAGGAGAAAACAATCACTTGGTCTGTGATTTGTGACTTCTGTCGCACATTTTTTGGACAGAGCATTGCACTTGGACCTAAGCTCCCAAATTCTGATTTGTGAGCTATGCCTGAGACACATCCACTCCTTCAGGGCTTCCTGTTCACTTGAGATCAGACACGGCACTGGCTGCTGGGAATGCCTTCTTAAACACCTGCTACCATCACTAGGGAGAATTAAATTAAATTAATTACATTTAATAAATAAATAAAAACAAGTAAGACCTTACACAAGATTGAATTAAAACCTACAAGGCTTCCAGAGCAACCAGTGGCAACTTTTACTTTAAGCAATTACTACGCAACAGCAGCAAGCTGGTACCCTGCACTCAGTGGACACTTTGTCCAGCTTGACAGCATTTGTAACAAAATGAATTCAAGACCATGAATTAAAGAAAGATCATCTATGTGGACCAGGCTTTGCCTGTAAGGATACAGTTTTCATCACCATCAGTATTCTTGGGAGGACCAGGCATGTTGAGCAGAACAAGTCTGGCATCGTGGGATCTATTTACAATAACTTCATTTAGCTTCACTGCTGTGTGCATTCTTCGGACATTAGACTGGTTCCTGTAGAAGAAACACATTCAGACTAACTGTTAGAAACAAAGGCCCTTAAAAGTATACCTTACGGCTCCTAAATACCCTGTTACACGTCAACTCAACACGCAGGGAATTGTTTCAATGTTACCGATGAAAATACAAGAGAGATCTCACAGAGTTCTTCAGATTCTGCTAGTCCACTGGTTTTAAGATCCCTGGAGTCACATCTCCAGTTGACAAAGTTTTATTGCTCTTCAAGAAGCATTTTATAAAAGTTATTTAGTCTTGAAAAAGAAACTGAAATCTATTTGCACAAGGGGACGTGCTCTCTGACTGTGGAGACCTGTGACTGCAGAGCTTTCCCTTTGGGCCGTCCTCTCCAGACCCCCTTGCTCCTGAGGCAGCACAGACCATGCACCTCTCTGGACTCAGTACAGGAAAGCTTTCTCAGACACCCATCAGAGCCAAGAAGGAGACTGGCACAGTGGTGCTCAGTCCACACTTCCTGTCAGCACACTTGTCTTTGTGTTAAACTGCAGCTGGCATCTCCAGGGAAAGCCCAATTTCCTACAGATCGGTAGGCTGACGGCAGGCTGGAGGTGTGCCCGGTTATGGGGCTTTGCTGGTGTATAATGAGGATTTTAACCTGTCTTTCTGCTGGATGCTTATCAACTTCTCGGCTTATTTACAAGAAACAAAGTTGGGTTTTTTTAATCTCAATTATGCTTTCAAATTTGAGTAGCCACTTGGTTCAAAAGTTACGGGAGAGAGGGGAATAGATGCAGCATGATCTCCTAAGCCTCTGCTCCTTAAGAATCCAGGCTAAGAGAGGTAAAAGGATTAAATAGTCAGAATATATTATCACAAAATAACGCCAATTCATGCAGAAACAGAACTGCAAAGTATCCTTTGGGGATTTTGAGCCAGGGAATGCTTCCTTCCAACAGGAAATCAACCGTTATTTCGGTAATGTAAAAGGAAGAACAATACACAAATAGAGGCTTATCAAAGGGAGAATGTATTTGTAGCCTTGAGGATTTTCCACTTCTTTTTTTTCTTCACTTTAATATATTTAAAGCAAGTATTAGTAGAAACTAATCAAATAAGAATCTATAGTTCTGCTAATTCAGTTTTACATGTCATGAGTGAAAGTCTTCAATAAGCTTGCTACTCTTCCAAATATTTAGGTTTGCAAAGAAGTATTTTATATAGCCAGAAAACAGAAGGTGCAATGGTAAGAATAATGTTTATGACACTAACAGCACAATTTACCCACTATGAAATACCTCTCTGTTACTTCATGTTCTTATTTAATTTAGAGCAAGGGCATTCTCAGTCTTCTCCATGTCGGCTTCAGAAAGCCAGGGACAACACAGAGGCCAGATTATAGTTACAGAAAGTGAGGAAGAAACCAGCACCAGAAACAAGAAACTGCTACTAGCAGCATAGAGTTTTGGAAGATCAACTGAAAACTCAAGCTTTGGTAGTCTCTAAAGTGACATTTTAGATTGGCATCTCCCCAGTGATTTGAAAGTGTAGGCTATAAGAAAGGGTTTGGTTAGTGTCCAGAAACTGCCAGAAGTAACATCATAGCAGCGGTGTGGAAGAAAGCTTCTCTAAATGAGTAATGTTTCCCACTTCTTGTGTCATACTCTGCTTAGGAAAATAGGTTCAAGACCTGTAATTGTCTTCTATCCTGACTTAGCTCTTGTCAGGACAACTTTTGTGGTTTGTTACATGCTATTTATAATGATACGTAGCTGAAGTGGCTAATCCTGCTCTCTTTAAAAACACTGCTAAGACTGCTGAACTCCAACTCCTTTTCTTCCACAGTAACATAGTTTTCCTGCTTTTAGTTGAGAAAATGAATTCTTTCCTCTCAACCATCTTAATGTACTTCTAAGTCAAATAACAAACTTACAAGTTTTCCCACTCTCTGAAAGCATGGAAGAGGAAAAAGTACAGGTAGTTAACACCAAATTCAGCAGAATTTCTACAGTATGATTCAGCCTAAAACTGATTTCTCACCGATTTTAAGAATAAAATCTTTTTAGACAAAGACAAAACAGAGCTTTACTTCTAGCTATTCCAGGGGCACACACGTGGCTATGCTACGGCTGTTGTTACATGTCAGTGCTCCTTCAATAGCAGTCCTGTCCTCGGGATTTTTATCGTACGCGTATTCTATCCCCAGTCATTCATCACCACCTCCACAGCCTCTTCCGTGCTGTGTTAAACGCCTGCACTATGCATCAGATAGTGAAATTATCAGTCTTTTTTTTTTTTTTTTCTTTTTTTAAAATTCTGATTGGATCAGTGACATTACTGGTCTGGTTTTAAACTGTGTGTTTGTTGAGGTATTTGGGAGACAGAAGGAAAGTTGTAACAAAATTTAACAGCTCCAGTTTAGAATTTGACTATACCAAGTACACTACTGAGGATATGTGCCACATTTAATTTGTTAAAGATTTCTCAGAAGGCTAACTGCTTTTTTTTTCAGTAGTCGGGTCTCAATGTTTATTGCACAAGTCTAACCCAGAAATTAGGAGACAAAAGAAAATAAAAGCGCATCATAAGTTTTAGGAGGTGCAAGCTGTTGACTTAGACAAGACTTACGGTTTAATGCTGATGAGATCTCTGAAGCTTCCCACAGCACTGCCTCGGTTCCGCTTCTCAGCATCACATTTCTCTTTTGTCCAGGTCATCTGGATGTTCTCAGGAACTGGGTCCCCCTCATCTTCTTCATCTGAATAGAGACTCTCCAGACGTGCTATTGAATGTCTGTCCTTTACCAGCTGAGCCTAGAGGGCACATGAATGACAAGGAGAACTTTAAAGACTTTAGTTTACATTCTCTGGTTCTGTTTAAGCAATGAAGGATTTTTTTGTTGTTGTTGCACTGTACCCCTTATTTCATACAGCCAATTTAGCCTTTAGGACAGCTGTGACACCAGGCATCTGCCATAGTCAATAATCTCACGTACCAAACTGACTTGAAACAGTTTTGATGGGTGAACTACACAAAATTTGGACTAAAAGGTCTGTGTCTATAAAACAAAAACCCCACAGTCTAGCACACATCATTACAGGGTCTGAAACGGTGTACAGCTCTGACTCAAAACTGACAACAAAAAGAAGTTGGACAAACACATGCAGGAAAATAAAATCATCTGCACCTTTCATAGCAACATGTCCTAACAGTCCGTTAGACATCTTCAGCAGGAAAACAGGATATACTCTAAATTGAGACAGACTCTGGACAACCCATATAAAGGAAAAACAAGGTCAAGAAAGGGTTGAGACTTGGATCCTCAAGTCATGAAGTATCATTTACAATGCAAAGGGGAACACACTAATCGTTTCTACGGCGTACATACTGCCATCGTTTCCCCCAAAACAAATAATTACTAGCCTGGTTTTGCAGGTACAGTCAGGCTATTCGGTGACTACAGGCAATTTTGGGAAATCAAAAAGCTTCACTAAAACTATATCCTTACATCTTTAGAAGAAGAGTTAAAAATTTAAGCAGCAGCTATATAAGACGCTACTAGGAAGTCACTTTGTGCCACCCACCTCATCACCCACAAATGACATACCTCCCTTTCCCTCTCCGTTTTTGTGAGCCTCATTTGTCTCAGCATCTGAGATCTCTGCTCCATCATAAGAGTTCTCTCATACGTGTATGCTGAGATATCACTATTGTGCTGCAGAAATAAGAAAAAAAATATTGTGGTTGTAGTCAAGTCGTAACCAAATACCACCATTTGCATCATAAAGTGAAAACCAGGCTCAAATCCCTTACCATTTCCACCACTTCTACCTCTGCCTCTATTCGGAGTTGATAGAGGAAAGTAGCCAAGTCCTTCTTCATCTGGATGCTGTTATCATCCATCTGAGCTACAGTAAATATTCTCATTTTGCATTTTCTCCAAACCTGGTGAGGGAACGTAAACTCTCGGTATTTGAGCCAAGAATGTTTCGCTCTACAAAACAGAAACTTATCAATATATCCACTCCCATTCATCAGTTAAAGGCTTTGCAACTGGACCTTGTTTCTTTAAACACACACAGAAATAGGTGGGTGGCAAACATTCTTTGGCCAGCTCCTTACCTTGTGCTGTTTGAGAAGAAAAGGAAGCAACATCAACATGCCTCCATCATGCACAATCCACCACACATCAATGTTGCCTTCATTGTAACGCTCATGGTTGCTGGGATAGAAAGACACATTTTTGGGAACCAGCAGAGCCAGATGGGCTGCAGTTGTGCAGCGAACAGTACCTGCCAGAAAGGGGAAGAACAAACAGTTATTTCCAATGCTGTAACAGTGATCTGTGGTTTAAATAAAAAAAACCAAACCCAAAAGTTACTCCCTGAGCAGATGTCAGCAAGGTATGTACAGCAAGGCTTGGCTTGACAGGTCCAAGCTAGGATAAAGCAGACCTACAGGAACACAAGCCCTGTTTGATGTTTGAAATAAAAGCAGCAATCTTCAATGCTAAGTATGAGGAGGAAGAATCTGCCATGTTCTAATCTGACTGTGATAAGTAATAAGTGATAAGCATTCATTAGACAGATTCATTTTAGCTGCTAGATTAATCTTTGAAGATCTTTCATAGGTCTTTGACCTAGAAGAAGTGATGTTTCAAACACAATTTTTCACAAAACTGTTCGACTTCACAATCAATACTAGGCTAAAGACTAAAACCCAAACCCAATTTCAACAATAAAATCCTCTGTGTATACCACGTGTATGATAAATGTATCTGTTCACAATGCGCGATCACACAGAACCTTTACAACTCACCTATAAAGGTCTTCCACGACCGTGGATCCTCACTTTGTCTCCAGCCATACGGCCATCCCAAAACCACAGTGTTATGTTTCATGCCACCCAGTCCACAGGACTGGATCAAGTGGGCAATTCCTTCTCGAACTTTATTGGCTACAACTACTTGACAAAATCCTTTCACCTTCTCAATGTCCATCATATTTTTAATAGTCTGCAAGACAGGCAAGGGGAAACTTCACAAAGAAAAGGAACACCGAAAGTGTTTCTCTAGAATGTGATTACAGTGTGAACTCTTGGTGCCTATGTCCACAGCTAAACCACATTTCAAAGCCAAGTTCTGCTCATCTGCTTTCCTAATAAAATAGCAAATACCCACTAGCTGCGTATAATACTTGTTTAGAACACACACAGTTCTCTCCCAAACTATTTCAACAGATGAAGTTAAGAGTTTATGTTATAATCTCTTATTCACAGCAGTAGTTAGTGATACCTGTGTTACCAGCTCACTTTCCATTTTCTAATCTTAAAACACTTACCTTTTTAAACGCAAGGTTAACTAACTTCAGTTGGATTTCCAGTTTCAGATTTCTATGGAATATGCTGTATTGTTATATCCAGTACACGAATACAAGCACACCCCCTACACACCCGTCAAGGACGCCATACCCTTTATTTGTTTTAAAACTAAACAGAATTGCTTAACACATAGGCTTGTAAGTTTTCCATTTATAAAGGCTTAAAAAGCCTCTGTGGAAGAAAACAGTGATGTGCTGATACTATACAGATGCAAATAAGGCTGCGACGTCATGGTTACACAGTGAGAAAGATGAAACGATTTGTTAACAAATTTTCAGGACCATCTTTTTAATGCTTTCTGTAATAAATCTATCACCGTACTGAAAGAGACACAGCACATTTGGTAGGTTTGTAATAAATGACAGCTATTGAAATGTTTCTTGGTATGTTCAGAACACTCAGTAGTCCTCTTTCCTCCATTAATCAGTATACATAAGCTTCCACAGTAATTATTTTTCATGCATGAGGACGGTTTTAGGCAGTACAGCTGTTCAAGTTGCGAGCACTGATCAGAAGCACTGCAGGCCCGGGACTGAACAGCTGTAGTACCACTCCACCAGTCCTGCATTTCACGGAAGCGTTACTGACACGCTTTTGCTCATGTACGATTATGAAACTTTTAAGTTACCTGCCCACTCACCCCTCATTACTTTTGCAATTTGTGTAAGACACTGACCTGTTCAGCAGCCTGGGCTTCTCCATAAGTTTCCAGGAAATTCCCTTGGATCACTGATCCTATGATAGTCAAACCTTTGCCAGCTTTCAGCTGGGATGCAAATGTTAACAATCTAGGGTATTTTACATGCAGATCTTCATCAAGTTTCAGAAGCACCAGCAACTGAGGCCTGAAGAAAATAAGAAAGGGAATGTACGTTCTACTAAGGCTTTAACAAAAACACTTCTAAAAATCCTACCCATTTCACCACTTTGTGCTGGAATGTTAACTCTGAAACAGCACATTCTCCCTGGATCTCACATAGTAGAGGGGATTTAATTAATATTTTCTCTTGATTCAAAGCAGATTTGAAGCACTGAGGGAATTGGCTTGATGGGGCTCTGAGCAACCTGCCCTAGGTAGAGATGCCCCTACTTGCATAGGGAGGTTGGACCAGATGACCTCTAGGGGTCCCTTCCAGCCTAAAACATTCTATGATTCTATGAGGGAATTCTTCTGCTGCATTGTTTTGGCAGCTCTTCTAAGTACAGCATCTTGTTTGGAGTCCAGTTTAATTCTTTAAGTACATAATCATGACAGTGCATTTTATTAGTCTAAAATGAGTACCTCCAGTTCTTCGTGTGTGGAGGGCCCTCCTCCAGTCTGAGTAAGGCATATCTTGCTGCGCTGAGGGAAAGGCCTCGGATACCATCACCCCATTCCTTCTCTGCACTGTGAAGTACATAAAATTTAGCCAACATAGGGTATTTTAATTGCACACTTACAGTCATGCTATAGAGTAATCACTACCTTCTAATTAATGTGATAAATATACATGTGATGTATGCTATGTATCATTTGTTCATCTGTGTATGTGATACCACATATCGCATGAGAGAAATGCAAAGGTTTCAGTCAAATGTATACCACAGCAGCACCATTCTGTGTTTAATTCATAATCAACACTCCACTACAGAGAATGCTTCCCAGACATAAACAAACATCAGGCATTTCAGTACTTGATTTGTTAAAATTCACTTGAACAGCCACACTACAGCCTGACTCCATCAGATAATAACAATCTCAGGCAGCCCAACCTGCAGGTTCAGTTTTTCAAGGACAGTTCTAGACAGACCTTTGCACCAGATGAACTGGAACAGGATGGCTGCCTTCAACTGTTCTGCGCCTGATATAACTGTGTGGGACAGACAGCAGAAGGATAGATCCCAACCAGGGTTTCTGCTTCCTGTGTCTCTCAAGTTTCAAACCCTTTAGAGGCTTACCAACAAAGCACTTCAAGGGCTTTTGTTTAGCACTGACACATTAAAAACAACGGAAAAAAAAATTTCACAACTACAGGAAGCCCTCTCAGTCCTATCTCTGGACAGTGTCTTCTCCAAACATGAGGGCTAGAGATAGTCCACAAAAACCAGACCCAGTCTCCCTCCTACCCTTTTCCATCCACTTAATACTTACCCTTGGTATTCAATGTACTTGTAAATCATGCCTGCAATAAGCATAGCTACCAAAGCATAATACCAAGATGAAATGAACATCAGTGCCAGGCAAATACTCATGCCTAAAAATGAGAGGGCCCTAAAACAAAAAGCAAAGATTAGTGAGTATAGCGAGGTATAAAAGCTTCAAAACAAGTCAATCGTTCTCTTGCTCTTTTTTCTTTAAATTGCCTGTTCTGAACTGGCAGTGAAAGTAAAGCTTCCAGTGAATCTCCCCTGTTCCCAACAGTTTTAGTACCGTGATGTTGGAATAAAACCCTGATTCCATTAAATATCTGAGTCTGGTCCACTGTGAATATTATATTGATGTACTCTGGTTTAGAACTGGCATCCAGAGAAACAACCCTCCCAGAGAGGCTGGTTCCAACCCCATCCCCCTGCTGTAGATGACCACCTAGGTATTGAGCGTGCTGGCTGTCTGCTTACCAGTGATAGTATTTAAATCGGGGCCGCCAGTTTGGAGTTCGAAGAAGTGTTTGTACTGCACACGCTAGATTAACAAAGAGGTAACACATCAAGAAAAACCTGCAGGGGAAAAAGGTCACAAAACCTTTTAGGTGCACACATCTATAATAAGATTCTCACACTTAACTATAATCGCACAAATGATTTACAGTCAAAATACAGCTGCTCTGTCACGTGTGACTATTCCTCTCATTTTTATTAGCCTAAGCTATCAGTATGAAGTAGCTGGAATGTTTTTTTTAATTGGATCAAGTCAGATCAATCCACAACATCAACAGTATCTTTAACCTGTGATAAAAATAATGTTTTCCAAAAGAAAAGTAACGACTCGTCTATATTAGAAACATATTTATTCACAGAATAAATATCCAGAGCAGAAACAAATAAATATATTTTCACAGAGCACAAAGTCAGAGAATTCACAGAAATAATAAATGTGGAACTCAGGCTCCAGTAATTTGTTCTACTGCTTTAAGGTGTGGTTCTGAAAGACAATCAAATAATCAAAATTCAAAAGAGTATTGTGCTTGCCTCCCCGCCCCGTTTCTTACATTGAGAGAATTGGAGCCACCATGTCAAGTGAAGCAATGAGGATTCCCAGCTCAGCAATCAATGCTGTTAACAGAAGAGCCCAAGTGGGCTCACCATTGGCTTTTCCATGACCAAAAACCTGCAGAAACACAAACATTAAGCAGATCTTCCAAATACTGCATAAGGTTATAGTGAGGAAAAAAAAATCATTACATTTTAAAGAACAATAGCAATTGTCCTACATCTTTTTTTTCCCTAGAGCAAGGAGTCAAATTATTTTAATGGTTTTCTCTGCTTCACTGAACTAGATGTTACACTTCTTTATAAAATTACCACATACGTCTATTCAAAATCCTTTAAACATAACCCTAGTTTTTCAGAAAACAAAGCAAATAAAGCATTAAAATTAAAAAAATATTGCCCTTCACATCAACGCTGGGCAAACTAGGAAAAATAAATCTGATTTCCAAGAGCATAAAGTCAAATAGCTGGTTAGTTATGATGTAGGGAATGCCTCTGGGGGGGAGGCTGGTTTGTTTGTTTGTTTTTAACATCTACGAACCCAGAGGAAAGGAATGATGTTGTCCTTTGCTATTGCCTGCAGCAGGCGGGGGGCTCCAGTAAGGCTCTGTAAACCCGCTCCACAGGTGGAGAAGAAGGATCCGATCACAATGACCCACGGCGAGGGCCACGAAAGGGTGCCCACCACTAAGTTCTTGTTCACGGCGTCACCGTACCTGCAGAGAGGAACAGCGAGACTCTAGTTCAGGGAACACTCTTTCTGGGTTTACAGACAGAAAATTTTCATAACTAATAATCTAAAGGCAGAGAGAAACAAACACCACTTTGTCCAGTTATGGGTGTCTGACCGGGTTGCTATGGAAGAAAATCAAGAAATGCTATGAGGAAATACTTCTTCCTATGAACACCACAATGAGCAATGTGACATACACAGATACAGATGTCTGCTATCCGCCTGCCTTTTAACAATTTTTCTTTGGCATAGGTCAGGGAATGTACATTATACCAGTTATTGACTTAGGAGACTGGTCAGCAAGCACAAACAAGCTTGAAAAGTGCCTCTAATCTATCTGCTAACATCCTGTAAGCTGAAATCCTGTCAGCTCTCTGGCATACACTACTGATGCCACCAGTACTTCTACAAAAATCAGCCGCTGTACCTCAGCAAGGAAGCCAGAAAACAGTTTGCAAAGAGTAATTTCACCAAACTCAGTAACTAACAAAAAGAGGACAACCAATGAGGAAAAAAGTGAGGCTCATCCGAAGAAGACAAAAAAAGAAGAAAGCACAAGATTTTTTTTGTTGTTTTGTATCTTGCTTCTCTTGTGAAGGGAAAGAAAAAGTAGAAATCTGTAGTTTACTACAGCTTACTGTTAGGGATCTGATCTTGGAATAAGTACCCCTAGAAACTGAAAAGGTTGTGTCAATACAAAAGAAAACAGATTTAGGAGCGTTGGAGGAGTGAAGACATGGGATAGGAAAATCTGAGGGAGCCACGCCAGAAAACATAAAATCAACTACAAGAAGATTCCCAAAGCACTGTTTACAATTTGCATACAAATATGGTTTAAAAGGCACTCGGAAGTAAAAGACAAAAAACAGGGAGGCAATGAGAAAATACACACCTTCCTTGCAAGGAAGAAAAGAAAGGAGAATTAAAGCTGTAAAACTTACTTGTCTCTCAGGACTACACCTTCTATGCAGGCTCCAAATAATAATACACAACTGAAGTCTTGAGTAGAGAGTATGCTAAGGAAACCAGGTTTATTTAGACATTGCAGATGCAGACAACCACAGAAAGTTTTGTGGGGAGTTCAGTATGTGCCTCTGTCCTATGACATTCATACTGCAGCATCACCATAAGCACAGCATAAAGTTGGTGAGCAAATTAATGTCCCATTACTCATATATACCTTCCAACATTAAAGGGAGAGTTACTACGGTTATTCTAAGTTTCAAATTAAAAAAAAAAAAAAAAAGATAGTTTTAAGTGTTACAATAAATGAGGTAACTTCAAAAGAAATAATTTTATATGTAAATGTCAATTCCATCTGCTGGTATAGAACAGAAATTGGTATAAAAATATCTTCTTTTTCTCTCTTGCTTCTGAAGATATTGTGAACACACAGCACTCTCTCATTCTGTGGTCTTTGATGGCATTCACTTCACTGGTAAGTCTCTGAGTACTGGGTTTGTTATTAAACTGTACCACTTCTGCACTGGGAGTACAAAACACTTCAGGGCTTTGGGATCTGGCATTCCACTAAAGTTTTTGTTCTTGTGATTTAAGTTTACATAAATGGTTCAGTCCTAAACTCTACACCTGAAACGCCATTATAAAATACAAAAAGTAATGAAAGGGGAAAGATTATCACTCCTAAAAATTATAGTGTGAGCCTTCCACTGGGTGGCGTGTGAATATCTATGTATAAAGTTACCCACCATGACATTAGTTCTGAGCTGCAAACATTCTAACACCAGAGCTGGGGGTTACATCTGTGTCCTGTTTTACTATTACATTCATAGGATATGCAGACTTCTTGATACAGGGTCAGTTCACAAAGTAGCACCTGAAAAAGGCTGCACTACGAAGCTGGGACAAACAAGCTGGGACCTTGATTTACAGCTTGGCAAGTTTTGGTTAAAAAAAAGTTCAAAACATCAAAATTTCCAGGAAAGTCACAATCTCAGCCAGCTGACCTTGAGGTGAGATTTATTCAAAAAGCTCTTATAAAGAAGTTTTTAAGTCCTTGTTTATATATAAAAAAAACCCAAACCAACCAAAACCCAAAAGGCAATTCATGTCCTATGTTGATAAACCGTAGCTTAGGACACCAACGGCTAGATGAAGCTGAAAGACCTTGGCTTCATCTCTTCTCTTGCAGGAGATAAGAGATTAAGACAGCCTTTCCTAGGCAAAGCTCCCAGGTCCTCAGACCTGAAAAGTTTAACCCATACAAAACCCAGCAACTTCAGCTGGGACAGAGGCTGTTGCTCCGGACACACACATGGCACCTAGAAATCTGGTATGAGGAACACCTCATATTCTGCAAATTTAGCACTCCAGTCTCAGTGGAAACCGGCAGGAAATGAGGAGTCATTCACAGCTATGTACAGCTCACTACTGCGCACAGTGTTTGTAACACTTCCCCACGTTGCTGGGGGATGTGGCTAAGAATAGCACTGAGTCAGATGAATGTGTTAAAAATCAAGGAGAAAAAAAGTAAAGTATATATGTCCTATAAGCTGACGTAAGACAATTTTGTTTACCAACCTCAAAATAAACACATCAACTCATTGGTACCAGTGAGCAGGCTGGCTCTACACGTGAACCTTCCCACCCAGTCCCTTGACAAAAAACACACTTGGGGAGCATCCAGTCTAGTTTCTAACTCCAGTGTATCTCCATCTAAAATGCTGAAGACAGCCTATTCTCCTTGATGTCACTCAAACTAAAAGGTTTTTTGTTTAGTTTGTGGTGTTTTGTTTTGGTTTTTTTTGTAATGAACTGAAATTTTTGATCTCTGTTTAAAGCCTTCCCTTATCTTAATAATTCACTGCATCCTACAAAAATATATACCTGTATTCCACCAGCCTGAAAAGCTACAGACCACTGCACAGCAAAGGAAAGCAGGGGAAATGCAGAAGCACAAAACGAAACAAACCCAACACAAAAAGAGGGATGGCAAACAACAGGATTCTGATGCTTTCAGCTCAAAGACTGACTGGGTGTTTTCCACTGACCAATCACACACTGATAACTGTGCTACCTCAAAGCAGTTCCACAAAGCAGACACCCAGTCATTCACCTGAATCACAACATGCCGGGACTCTACTGATTTTAAAGGATACAGACTAGTGAAGTGGTGACAATAGCAAGAATTGTTCCAACAGGAATGGATTTCTGTGCATCTTTGAGGTCCCCAGACCTGTTTGAACCAGCCATGATACCTGAAAATACATACTGGATGTTTAGAACATCCTGGGAGAGAAGAAAGCTCAGAGACCCAAGATGCTCCTCATCCCAGTATTCTCACCGGTCACCGAAGGGAAGAAGATGCCAACCAGCACCATGAATGAAGTAGCTATATCTGAAAGCACGTATAGATGAAGGTTGTTCTTCTGGCCTGCTACATCCACAGATGGGTGATGTGCTTTCTCCAGTATCTCTCCTTTCTCCAAATAATTGCTCCATAAGTTGTCTTCAATGTTATTGCCACACCACAGAAAATAAAAGCATGTTTCAGTTCAAACCTGTTACTCTAATGGGTCTACAACTGAAGATTACAAATGCAATTCAGTGATCAACACAAATTAAGACATATATAAGTTACATGAAAGAAAATTTATGTCGCACACTTTCAAGGGAATCTGTAACAAAACCAATAAATATAGATTAATAGCCTACAGAAATATATGCATTTTTTACCCCTAGAAGAATGTTACATTTAGTAATATGAAACCTCGCACCTATTTTAACCCCAGGAAATACACTGAATATTTTTAAGGGACCACCATACCCACACACAGTAGCCCAGCAAATCCAAAGCAGCAATATTGACCAGCTTTCTAGATACAAACAATGTATTCTTTAGACAGTGGAAGAATGACAGAACTATACAGGTGGCATTTGAAATTTCACTAGTGAGCTATTTTAGAAAGTAAACTACTAGTTTCTGTGAAAACGGGAACCTTGGGCACTCTGCACCTGCACAAAGCAGCTGATCTCATTTAGGAATGGACACTTTTCGATGCTGTAATATTCGGGAGCGGGCAAATAACAAGGTACGCTATATTTAAACAATTACTCTTATCTTTCAAGACATAATCTGTTAAGATCTTAACCTGTTAAAATCTCCTTAAAATGGAGAGTCATAGCTACACACAGTTCTGAAAAGTTTTACCAACTTACTCCTGTTAGTATAGCTCGTTATTACAGCTGATTTTCTGCTGAAATTATGACTGGACAAGGCACATGTACCCAGTTTGACAGCAGACAAGGACAAAAGTGCCATCTACTCTTGGTAGACTGACTTGGTTTTCTTTATTGAAGATAATTTTCTTCACTGTAATTCCATTTATTCAGTCCCTCTTTCTTAACCATCAGGGAACAGATCAACCCATTTCAGCCGCTCAGCCTGCCTCCTTAAAGAGAAATAAAAATATTCTAACATACCTTTTAAAATGCCACTAGCAGCTCCTGGAATTCCTGCTATCTCAGAGACATTGTTCATTAGGAAATATTCATCACAGTGCTCGGTGGTTAAGTTTGTGCTGTGGCAGAAGAGCTCCCAAAGCTTAGAGGCCACAGTAATGTTATCCTTAACTATGGTTTTGGCACAAACATCAAATTGATCTCTTGACAAAGTCCTGTTGCCCAGCATACAAATCCTGGAAGTGAAACATGAACACTAGTGTTATTAAATGGCACTGGGAAAGCAGAATGTGCCCTTCCCCATAATTCTTCTTTCACATTATGGAAGCTTCAAGTCACTCTAGTGTGCTATATAGTTTCTCATCTTGAAAGAGATGGTGGTAGCAGGACAAAGACTCTCTGTTTCCTTTAAGGGTCAGAAGTATAAAGCTATTTTTCCAACAAGTTTGGGAGAGGTATAAAAACCTGCATCAACGTGATTTATTGAATTTGGTACATTTGCCTTAAACAATCAGAGGGAAAAATTAGGCCTTTTTTTTTTTTTTTCTTCAGTTAAACAGAACTACTGAAGTGGAAGAGATCTGAAGAATACTAACATTCCAATTACTAGATATTTAGAATATCTATGGATATTTGCAATTGCATTATCCCAGCTTTTGGATATTAGCACTCAAATGACCCCTGACATCTTAGCTTCAGAATCAGGAACACAGATTTCAATCACAATAAGCAAAGGTCCTTCTTGTCAGAAGAGACTATGCATAATTACTAAATTCCTCCAGTGCCTGTTGTGTTTCACCTAACCACAAATACAGTTTATTCCAGCACTGAAAACTTTAATCCACTTCTCCAAAGACTGCTCCACAAGACATGGTGATATAACAGTTTGCTGCCACGAAAAGTTCTTTCAGCTTCTTCTCCAAGTGCCAGAAGACACTCACAGAAGAAAAAAAAAAAAAAAAATTCTTCCATTTTCTTATGTTCTATTGTTTCACAGCTCTTGTCAGTCACTAAAGCCAGGGAAACTGAGGAGACAGGGCCGTTTTTGTTGGGTTTGCAGGCATGTGAGCTCTAACTTCAGAGAAGCCTTCCCCTCCAGAATTAAAAGTAAATACTGTATCTAGTTACTTCAGCAAAAGAAAAAGGAATACGGCACAAGGAGGAAAGACAGGGAGAATGTTCAAGAACAATCCAAAAGATAATGAGGGGGAGGCAGAGACTTGTTTTATTTTTACTGCTGTAAGCCTGCCACCGTTGTAAAACATTATAATCATCGGGCCCTAAATACCTAAAGGGAGCACTTGAGGGTTTCAAGTCCTTAGTTATGGTCACAACATTTTAGGCTGTGAATACTTATGCAGATCCAACTCCTCTATTTCCATTTCATTCATCCTCTGTCAGTAGTATCAGGAAATAGCATTTGCATTTCTGGTGAAAGACTTGTATCCACATTACTGCTGCTCTAGCTCCGACTTTGAGACACCGTATTAAATGTTTAACTGCCAACACGCCAAGGAACACGTGCTGTGTTCAGAGCAGAGCTACACATATGGCAGACTAAGCTGTTTTCGGGCCAAGGGGAAGTTTTGCTGGAGCCTCAGCATGGCCCCACCATCACACCTCCTACATTCCAAAGAGATGCCCTATTTCTCAGTGAGCAGCTGCATCACACCACCATTTTCCAACCACAACGGGAGCACATTACACCTGACTGGCCTGGGGAAAATGGACTTGCCAAACTGCTTCCTACTAACTGCCATAAACACCCCAGCAGAATTCTTGCTAAAATTTAACTTGGCAGCCATAGGCTAAGATACTGAATTGTCTTCACAGGAAGCAGAGAAAGGTCAGCATCCATCAATTGGTACACCTGCCACAAACTGGTTAACAAATGTAATAATGCACTCATTTTAGCCTAAGAAACTTCTATTCCATGAGCTCTGCAGGCAGGATATCATCATTGTCACCTTATACAGGAAAAAAAAAAAAAACAACCCCACCAAAATCTGAAGTACTTCACATAAGAAGTAGCTGTGACAATGTATTAGGCACAAGTTTTATGTACTTTCCACTGAACCTCACCTTCCAGAGCTATTGGCAAAGCTATATCCCATCCAGAAAGAGTACTCACGGAAATTCAGGTGGATCAAAGATGGACTTGATAGCTCCAGCGTAAATGGACAGTATGGATATTACTACGCAGGCCAAGAAGAGGGAAGCAAATTTGTTAACATATTTCACACCTACAAAGACCACCACTGCCATCAGGATGAGGAATACAGTTCCATACACCCTCATGTTGTTTAGCATCGCACTGGATGCATCATGGGCACCAGATGGATGAAAAATTGCTGCTTGTGGCACAATATATGTCTGAAACAAGAAAAAAAGCAAGCTGAAGGAACACAGGAACAGAACTCCATCTCTATTACTGTAGTGTTCTTGTACCTACACTGGAAATTTCAATCACTTTCCAGACCGTAACATGCTGTTCATCAGCAATCTTCAGTTTATGGGAAAACTCAAGGGATAAAAGCCCATTCTATTGCAGTAGTACAACTGAGCCAACTTCATCAGCAATAAGCACATGTCTTCAATTAAGTCACCCTTTCCTCTATGTTTTCAGAAGAGTTTCCATTCTGGATAGCCACAGAGTGTCTGGCTTCCAAAGGGAAGCCCTACCGGTACAGAATTGGGCACTGAGAAACTGGAGACAAATGTGTATACAAATATGGGGTGAGAATTCTGGGAGATTTTCTATATGCTATTTGTCTTAAAAGCTGGACTACCCCAGTGCTACTCACCAGCAAAATCTCAATGGCACCAAGGATATACATTGCTCCTGCAAATGTTGTTCCCAAATAAAAGCAGAGCCCTACAGCCCCACCAAACTCAGGGCCTAATGACCTGGAGATCATGAAATAAGAGCCACCAGCTATGAAACAAGAAAATGAGAGTAAAATTATCAGTTATTTATTGTTATGAATTGTAAAATACTCATAACAAGAATACAACAAAATTTTACACTGTACCTGCTCTTTTTGGTATAAAAAGCATATTAACAGCTTACAGCAGTTTAAAAAAACCCCACAAAAAACATAACAAAAAACCCACACCATAACACCCCCCCCAAAATAACAAAAAACCCCAATCCAAACCCAAAACTACAACAACAACAAAAAACACAAATGAGAAGCTTGCTAACTACACTCACCTGGAACAACACCATTTGTGGCAATTGCACTCATTGATATGGTTGTCAGCATAGTCTGGGGGAAAAAAAAAAAGAAGGAAGCAATTGCGTCAACAATATTTTTTAAAACATAACTTATTTCTTGATAGAGTAAAGCTGCCACTGCATACAGTACTATTTATTGTGCATTGACAGGTCATTATCTGAAAGACAAAAAAGGTAGCAGGAATTTAATGATTAAGCTACTGAGACTTTTGCTTGAGAGATGAGTACTGCTATATCAGGTCAAATAATGGGTGTCTGCAGACAAAACAAGATAAAAAGAATGCAGATGTCTCTCCATCTGCAGAGCTGAAATTCCAGCAAAGGCTAGCCCAGCAAAGCAGGCAGCCGTGACCTGGGACAGGCACAGCGAACAGCTGTTTGCTGAACAAACACCAGTTTTCAGACTGTATCTACACTAGATACAGTTTGCCAGTTTAGAAATACCAGAAAACAAACAAACCAACCAACCCAACCAAAACTTAAAAAGAAAAGAAAAGAAAAAAATTAAATCCTATGGCAACATACATAGCAGAAGTGTCTGGCATAAATCTGGCTTTTCTTTACACATGCATCTACAATGCAGCCTCTCCTAGTTTCTCAATAGTTTCACAAAGGTTGTCACATGCATTGTCTTAGATACTTACACAACAGCAGCAAAGTAATACAATCAGGAAGGACTGAAGAACTCCAGCCATTCCCACCATCCAAGTCAGACGAAGGAAGAGAATAACCCCGAAGATATTCTGCATGCATGGTAAATACACCCCCATCAGGGTGCCCATGCTGGGTGACTGGAAAAAAAAAAAAAAAAGTTCACTGACATTCATTAACTGAAATTATTCAAAGCACGGATAACTAAAACTCCCACAACTTTAGTTTTTCACATGGTAGAAATCTAGGAGAAACATAAGGAAGAGAAACAAATACTACTGCGCTGGACTTTCACAAAACATGAAGCAAACTCCTATCACCAAACCCACAAATTTCTGAACAAAATACTGACCCTATCACATCTTCACATTTGAAATAACTATACTCGGTATTTAACACCCATTACCGACAGCAGAAGGTACATGTATTTGTCTTATTGTAGAACCACAGAGTGAAATCTGTCATGAAATCTGTCGAGAGCCGCAGACCCCAGGTAAGATAGATCCTACTGCGCTCGCCAGAGTTTACAGATTAGTTTCATAGAGAACATGCTTTTGTGATGTTGCAACAAGAAAAGATCTGGAAGCAATCTGGAGCCATATATAATGTATTTGCTTCCATTTTATACATTCTACTTAAAACTAATGATTCCAAACTTTTCCATGTTTAATGTTAGCAATTACTTTTGACAGTGACTGAGAAAATACAAGTTATTTATGTGACTTCACAGTAACTGCACTTGACTGCCATTCGACAGAGTATCCCACAAAATTCTCCTCTGCCCAAACGGTTATTGTCAGAGGATAGTCAGATCTAAAACAATGACATCAAAATGCCACTGACAAGTGTTTATTTCAAGAGACACAAGTGTTCCCTCCACTGGCACACCTGGCACCAGCAGTGTTTCAGAGTCCCAAAACGCCGCAGTTTCCTGCCAAGACGTTTCATTGGTTCTGCTTTCTGAGGTTTTATTTTGCATTTTAAATCATACAGGATGCTAAAACATAGGGGGGATAGAGAGCGCAACTTCACAAAGGCTCATCCCTTTTCATACTTCTTTCTATAAATAAACCTGAATTCCAAAACATATTACAGATAGACTGCATTTAAAAACTCACGGTTATTTAAATGAGAAGGATAAAGGGAAATGACAACACTTGCTCAAATTTCAGTCCACGTAACATTAACTAAATGCAAAAATAAATTGGTCACATGCACCTTTATAGACAGATCAGTCATCCATCAAACGCAATAGTACTTAAGGCAAGCATATTATTCTTAAAGCGATAAATGTCTGTCAAAAACTTTCTTGCCTTGTCTTCACTGAAAAGTTGTTACCTAAGATTAGTTGAGAGAATATTTTTTACTACACAAAGCAAAATCCTAGAAAAATCAAATGGTTATAATATAACCAAGTCAAAGCAAGCAAGCTAGGAATTTAGTGCTTCAACTTGCAATTACAAGTTACAAATCAAAACTTCCTCCTCCGCATCGAGAATCTGCCCTGCCAGAGATGAAAGAAAATTCTGCCTATGAACATGAATGACCTTTGTAAGAAATGTCAGGAATTGCTGACTGCATTTTTTTAAGTCAGCTTTGAATATCTTGTGTGACTAAGGCTAAATGAGACCAAACAGACTTTCCCAACACATGCTTCAACTTGGGTGAACTTCCTGAAGTGGGCAACAAAACTACGTGCTGATGGTTTGCAACAGACTTACCCTACAAGACCTACCAGTGTGAGGCCAGAGAGCTGTCACTCAGCTGTTTCAATGCCACAGTACAAAAAA